>MU005576.1:619354-657978 GCA_010405425.1 Lentithecium fluviatile CBS 122367 | reverse complement strand
ACGACCGCACCGTTAAGATCTGGGACGCCAGCAGCGGCGAGTGCCTGCAGACAGCCAACGTTGGCAAGACACTTTACCGCATTGCTTTTGACGTTTCTGGCTTATATCTTAACACGGACATTGGCACTATCGACATAAGTGCTCTGTCGGGTTCAGCTACACTTTTAACTATTTCAGAGCCTTGCAGTCCTTAATATTATGGTCTTGCTCTTAGCGCAGATGGCGTGTGGATAACCTATGATTCAGAGCACCTACTGTGGTTGCCCTTAGAGTATCGCCCGTTATGCTTAGCAGTAGTAACGAATATAATTAGCATTAGTGTTGGAACGGGAAGGGTGTGGATATGCAAGGTTAAGAGTAACAGATTCTAGGTCATTTTTAACATAATTTTATTCGGTGTAACTCTCTATCTCTTATATCTTTTATTCTCTCTATTTCATAGAGGGCTGGGGATCAACGTAATTATATAGCATGATAAACTGCTATAGCGAAGCTTCAAGCATGCTCTAAATGGAGTGGTGGCGAGACGGCTACTTTTGTGACGGTTATGTCGTGTGAGGGTAGTATGAGCATAGGATGACAAGTAGTCGTGTGAGCATAGAGTGACGGGAGTCGTGGTGTGGTGTGTTATGCCACGGGCACGAGATCCTTACGAGTACGACTCGGGAGCGCGGCGAGTCAGTATATAAGAGGCATTAGATGTAATTACCATCTTCAACAATCAATGCAATTTCCCCTAGCTTCCTATGCTGCCACAACTTCTAGAAACTACTGTACCGTGTGCCTTAACGATTTGCCACTTCTACCACGCCAAACTGACGAACTCCTCCGACACAGCAGGGAGGATGGTCGACCCGCACTGACACAGACCTTGTAATTAGGCGCTTTGAAATCTATAGAGAATGGGTTGGAAGAGGCACATGTGGCACAGCATATACGCCACTTTCTTAGCCACATGCGCAACCCCTGTAAACCGCTAAAACCCATTTAGTAAGCGCCTTTCTAAACGGCCGTGCGCTTAGAATTACGGAAGTGCAGGAACTGGAAACCGATTTCGGTCGCCAGCACTTGAACGACATTAATGCATTGCTAACTTAACTAATACATCTTCGCTACTGGTGCCTTCCATGGCTCCGGATCCTGGACACTGCTCCTCCTCGCCCTCTTACCCCTTGAAGTAGGCACCGACAGGCCCGCCTCTTGCGCATCGGCATCGGCATCGGCATCTCCCTCGAAATCGCCCTCTTCTCGTGCAGACACTTGCGCTTACGACCGCGCTTGCCTTTGCCCTTACCTGCGGCAGCCTTCTCCTTAGCTGCGCGTGCTGCGCGAGCCTTGTCGAGGTCCTCGTAGCTTATCACCTTCGCCGTCCCTATAACTAGCGACCGTGTTGATCGTCGTACTTTAGCTTCGCTATTAATTATATATAATAATCGGTTGTGGTCTTGGAGGAGGCTTTGTCTGGCGAAGGATATTTTGGCGACGCTTGCGAGCTTCTGTACACGCCTTTGTAGGCGTTGTCTGCTCGCCTCGTTAGATGCTGCTGCACGAGCATCCTCGTTAATAAGGTTATGTAACGACATCAGGCCCTCTACCGTAACCGGTGTTACTGGCATTACCGGCGTTGGCGGAAGTTCGCGTTAAGAGGAGGTTGCTCTTAAATCAGCGTGAGAACTACTATTTTCTGTAGGCGGCTTCGGCATATCACGAAGCACCCTCTCTGGGTTAAAAGGAAACAACCTAGCAGCTGCCCACCTAGCTAGAATGTTCCTTTTAGTTATAGCTCTGTCCCTTGCTAGCTTGTATAGGTATGTGAAATGCTCCTTGCCAGTAGTGTTAACACCACCTTGGTTCAGTCGTTTCATTTAATCGCGATATGCTGTTTTTAAGGGCGCAAAGACTAAAAGGTTACATGGCTGAAGCTTATAAGATGTGTGAGAAGGCAGCCGATAAAGGATAATGTCGTTTGCAAAGCAAAATTCTAGGATCTTAAGTGTCTTGTAGGTCTCGAAGCCATTAGATATTAGTACCCGTGGTTTGCCGTTAGCTATTTCCTTCGTTTAAGGATCGAACACGCGCTTAAGCTACTCTAAGCTAATCTTAGAGTCGTTATACCCGTTTTCGGAGAATCCGTAGTGCCAGCCAGGGGTCGGATGGGTAGTCTAGTTGCTTTGGTAGGTTAAGGCTGGCTAAATTACAAGAGGTTGCAATAACCTACCGTCAGCGCTAACGCATTCTATAGTGTTAGAGAATAGGAAGAAGAAGTGATGGCAGGCTTGATTGTATAAAGCTAAGTTACTCCGCGAGTATTAATACTCGCGGACACGTAACGTGACACATACTTAAAACACTGGTCTAGGATCCAACACTCCCCCTAGGCTATAGACTAAAGGGCTATAGCATAACTAAAGGGCTATAGCATAACTAAAGGATCCTATAATCCCTTTATCTTCTTAATGCTGCTCCCCCTAACTGCGATTCCTCCGTAATAGCCCTAACTGTAGCTCTAGCTTTAGCTCTCTAGCTCTAGCTCTCTAGCTCTAACTCTCTAGCTCTAGCTCTGTAGCTCTAGCTCTCTAGCCCTAGCTCTAGCTTCCTAATTTCAGCTTTAGCTTAGAATTCGCTTCTGCGTTCGTTGCGTCGTTAGGCGAGTAAATTAGGTGTGCTTTCGCTGTTGTGTAGATAGTGTGTCGCGCTGCTATCAGACTAGACTTATCGTAGCTAGGACGGAAGCCTGCTTTAGCTAGAGTAGTTGCGCAGTTCAGCGTCTGGGTGCTGTTAACTACTTCTAACATCTAATTCTTGTATTAAAGAGAGGCTCATAACCTGTTAGAGAATAGGAAGAAGAAGTAATAGCAGGCTTAATTGTATGTTACTCCGCGACTATTAATACTCGCGGACACGTGACGTGACACATACTTGAAACACTGGTCTGGGATCCAACATATAGCGGTAACCGTTGTCCGCTTAACACCAGCGCCTCTATGCCCTCGCAGTTCGTCCCTACCTACAAGAACCTTAACAGAGCCTAGCATGCTTAGCATAACTCCTGTCTTATCTATGTTGTAAACGTTCTTAGGCCGAATG
Source organism: Lentithecium fluviatile CBS 122367 (assembly GCA_010405425.1). Lineage (NCBI taxonomy): Eukaryota > Fungi > Ascomycota > Dothideomycetes > Pleosporales > Lentitheciaceae > Lentithecium > Lentithecium fluviatile. The sequence continues at coordinate 654,891 of MU005576.1, read as the reverse complement.
TGAATAGCTGGATCCTGTAGAACCTTGCTAATTACGTTGAACCACTCTGTAACCTTGTTATATATTTAAGTTTTATAGCGTTTCTAGTCTATTAATCTGACTCTTTTCGCTTTAAGTTTAGGCTGGCGTTTCTTAAAGGCTCTTGCCTAGTTCTTGCCTGGGGGCTTCTGTAGTACGTTTAATAGGGACTGACGGCGGGCGATCCTGAAGGCTAACGTAGGTATATACTTAATACGAACAGGTTGTCTAAAACTAGACATTAGTAATAAGAACGTAACAAGAGCTTTCTTCTCCTCTATGGTAAGGTATTGCTGGCGCTATGCTGTTTCCTCTTTAGAGGGCCGCCCTTGATATTAGTAGTATAGCGTGGTATGGGGGATGCCGCTAGAATTGAATTAAGCAGCTTATGTTCTGCCGTCGTTTAGAGGAGCCTCTGCAAGTGCTTTGCTGGCTAGGTCCATCTTAACGATCGTGGTAATATCTATAGCATAAGCGGCATCTGGCGGCATGGCACCCTCCGAACCTATAGGCTAAAAATAGCCCCTAGGCTAACTATAGATGCTTACAGAATAGCGCCACATGGGATACTGCTTTTGGGCTAGCATAATTTACAGTACTTAAGCACGTGTTCTAAAATAGGGTTACGTAAGCTCGCTAAATCTAGCATACTAGAGAGAGCCCTAGCACTCTAACGCGGATTATTTTGGATAGCACTATTACTAGATACTAGCATCTTAAAAGCTTTAGAGAATCCCTTTTGAATCTATAGTTACAGTATAGACCCTCCAAACTCTAAAAATCTAAAGGCAATTATAGGTTAATAGGGGTATAAAGCTTTTGTGATTCTGTAGCGCTGTGTAAGAAATAATTGGCAGCACGAAATAGGCAGGTATTTTTCTAGTTAAGCGATAGCGTTATAGAGAGCATCTCTTAAAGGCTAGAACTTCTTTAATAAAAATTAAATAGACTGTGAGGTTGAGAGATGGAAGACAGATATAGAAATCTTATTCCTGCGGACCGGGTTTTCCGGAAGGCAGGGAGGGATGATACTACTATAAAGTTAAAGTAACGTTACTAATAAATTATTCTGTAACGATGGTTGTTCCGTTACGGGTGGATCGACGTTAGCTGACTTTCTCGGTCTGCGCCGGGCATAGTCCAGCAACTACATGTGCAGAGCTTTCGCGGCGAGAAAGGGCTCAGTCAAGTGAGATCATCCTTCCGTACACGAAGTGAGTGGTTGCGTACGTTCAATATCCAGAGCGGCCACAGTTGCTTGAACTCAAATGACTACCCCGTGTAGTCTCTTCAAAGTCTGACTTACACAACCACAAACTCTGCTCCCCCCTCCTCGATAACAATCGCCAGCGTCTCCCGGTTCTCGCCCATAACCCTCGCGCTGCCATCCTCACAAGTTTGATCTTCCACTAGCTCGCCCAATATGTTTACATTCTCCATCCGATATCGCTTTTCTCCCTCCACATCCCTTGGTGACTGGGACATTAGTGCAGTAAATCCGATCGACCAAGTGGTTCCTAGCCCAATGTCCGTCATCTCAACTCTGTGATTTTCGCCCTTCTTCAGCTCCACAGCGTCAATGCTCTCCTTGCAAACCCCGTGGCGTAGCTCTAGCATTTTGTTGGGCTCGGGGTTGGTCGAGTGCCAGAGTTCACAGTCGGTCAGGCCGCGGGGACCGTATTTGAGCCAGTAGCTTGGGGGCTAGATCGCGATTGATTCTTGGGCTTCGACCTGCAGGTGGTTTTGGTGAATGCTGTCAGCAGTGTTTACATTGTAAGCTCAGGCTTTTATTTTCCGTTCAATGGGCTTAGTGTCGCTCCTGAGGTGGCGCACCGCGTTGTCACATCTAACAATGCAGCGAGATTGGTAACTTCCAAGGTACTCATGCATTCTACAATAAATTCAGTCAGATGTGTATAAGCGGGCGGCTCAAAGAAAACGAACGTCAAAGACCTGAGAATTGCGCGCAATGAGCAAGACAAACTAAGAAAAGCACACCAACAAAGTCTGCACCGTTCGCAGCGCGAAGGCACCAGCTCCACGGTTTCCGAGACAGCCTCTCATTGCGGTTAGCTCTTTTCGTAAATGAATGATCAATCCGAGCCCCCGTTTGAATTGTGCCTCTTTATCTAGTAACAAACCTAGTTCTTGTGTCCCTGTTCAATTAGACACCCAGGAGATAAAGCACATATTAACTACATAATGTGGAGATCCCACCTGACAATGGATAGTACAGAGTCATTTGCTGTTACGCAGTCTTCACTCGAGAGAACAAACACCAAGAACTTTTCGACATTCGAGCTCTTCACCGAAGTTGTACCCTTTACCCGCCGCCGTCAAGAACCCACACTTCGTTCATTACATCCGCTCGGCAACACGCCGCGATGTACACGCTTACATGGATGCTCTTCTGCCTTCTGTTCGCCGCTCTATCCAATTCACTCCCGAGTGCAGACAAAATAGGCCTTCCAGGCGCCCTCTACGTCTGTGATCAAGGGCAAGTGCAAGTGGTACCGTAAGTCTATGCAAAAAGATTGTTTCACACATCCTCAGCACTCCCAACACTGACACCCTTCTTACCACCATCGGAGGCCTCCCGATGTGTTAACACATCAAATAAAGAAGTCAAGTATCTCGGTCCTGATAGAAATTCGTTGTGCCTTACATTCGACAAGCCGGACTGTGGAGACAAAATAGATTGGTTCATCAATGGGAAATTATTCGATGGTTTCAAGCATCCTGGAGTTTCGCAGCTGCAAGGACCCTTTGCGAGCATGAAATGTTGGAATTGCGGGAAGGAATGTACGATTATCTATTAAACTCCAAAACCAAGTCAGTATCACCTCAACAGCAGAATCTCCCTATGATGTCAAACCAGCCACATTACAAAATACTCTTTCATTTATACCACTACGGTATGAGGGTTCTATTATAGGAGAATAGTTGAGTGGGAAGCTCAGTACAGCTACGAGGTTACTGGAGCCTTCGTATCTCGTTGGGTAAGGAAGGATAAGATAGGGCTGGTTTGATGTGGACAACTTTCTGTTTACCAAACGCATAAATAAACAGCCGGGCACTCAATTGCGAACACCCCAAACCCGATCAATACGTTCCAGTCATATCTAGGTAGCTTTGGTTTTTTTTACTGCAGCATGTACCTGAATGAATCCACGTGAGCGGTTCGATCGCCACGCATTTTTCGACATAAGGTGTCTTCGCACGACCTGGCTGCAACGATAAGACTGCACAGGCGGGGAAAAGCCCTGGAATAGGACAACAGGCAGTATGCACTATTTACGGTTGAAAGAGTAGATAATGTACACGAGATACTTCCTGCAGATGCAGGGGCTTCAATGTGCCTTCATGCATATGAAGCGCGAACCCATGCGAACTCATGCAGGTCTTCTCTCGTGATAGATTAACTGGTGACCGACACCACACGGAATCTAATAGCAAATAAAGAGCATCATAGACACGTTCCCTTTCTTCCTCTACTCAACCCTCATCTCGACCGAATTCGTCCTAAAAACCCTGCCATTCAATGGACTGCTAGAGTAGGCTTCAAGCTCACTGTCATCGACCTCATTCCCATACCTATCCCAGACCCCAGCAAAAGTGCCTTGAGCCTGGACCTTGTACTTCGCGGGCTTTGTCTCGGGCATCCATGGCTTGTTAAAGACGACTTCGGTCGCTTCCTCCGTCCCGGGTGCCACAGTGACCAGATCCTCACGCGAAGGAGGCATCAATCGGCTAATCTTGATATTGTGCATTTCCACCTCATTGCCCGTCGCCTCATCCACGAGCTTGAACAACCCCAGATTTTGGGCTTGCACGTCTAGCGGGGTGCCCCATTTCAGGATCGTGAAGGGCGTGTCGGGGTGGTTGTTCTTGAGGGTGACCAGGAGAGATGGGGGGTTTCGTGAGATCTGGGAGAGTTTGAACTCGAGACCGGGGACTGTGGAACCGTCGGCGGTGGAGGATCCGGGTTTGGACATGTTGAGGGTTGGTACGGAGAATGTGTTGAAGAAGTATAGGGCGCCGACGATAGCGATGGCGGAGGCGGCGATGAGGACTGTTCTGCCGTTCATCGGTGCTGTCCCTTATGTCCTTACAGTGGGTCTGTTCTCGGAGATGTCGCAAATTGTAGGACGTTACTTTAAGCGTGCCGATGATGCGCTACTTCAACGTTTAGCATCCGCGGTGGTCGATCAGCCGACATTTAACGCTAACTACAAAGGGAAGGAGGTGTGCACTTTGATCTTGCAGTTATGTGGTGCGCACTTCCTGTCTTCGTCACTGTCTGATTTATATCCAGGTCGATGGCAAGGAGAAACAAAGCTTGCTGCCTCGAGAGTGCCACATAGCCACCCTACGTATTACGCAGCGGTGTCGTTTGCTCTTGCGTTCGCCCAGGCTGGTGTCCTCAGGCTCCTTCATGCTTTAATTTATTTCGGGCGAGTCGATTGGCGAAGGAAAACGTCCCGCCCCTCGGCTGATGCGCGCCGCGGGATGGAGCATGAAAACAGCCAAACCACCAAGATTCTTGCCTCTAGCTATGGCGCGTAGGTATATTAAATGGAAGCGAGGATAATGGTGCGAAAATCATGCATTCGGTTCGCCGGTGAAACAGTGCACCGGCTGTCGTAGCTGTCAAGCGAAGCAATCGGGGAAACCGCTGTTTCTTCGCCTTCGGCCGCTCCCCACACCTGTCACTGCCACTTTTACCTGCCACACGCCGCGTGCACTCACTTGACTCCATCAGGATGGTGCCCCGCGTTTTTTTTTCAGTCGCGTTTAGATGACGAGTGACCTTCTTTCAACACCACGCGAGTCTCAGGCATCAAAGCCGTTAACCCTCCAGCAGATGTCGCGCGGCTACATCAATATATTGGGGATCTTCAACCCAGCATGAGCACGCTGCTAATCCGCAATCTAGACGATAAGCACACTGCAGAGCGTCTGGCTGGTCGGCGTGGTGACAGCGCATGAAGGCGAGAAACAGCTCCCGAAGCAATAGGATTACGGCCTCCATAGCCTTGGACCACCATGAAACGGCTGCCTGATAAGCCGGAAAACACGCTTTCCCTCCTTTCGGTAGCCCGAGAACGTCCTTCTACGTACTCCGCATGCCAGACTCGCCCAAGCACAAAAGTCGATGAGGAGGCTGGATCCCTGTGAAACGCCCGTCTCGTGGTTTCGTCATCACCTATCAAAACGCGACTGCAGAAACAAAGCTCCGCGCCAAGCACTATCTGGCACCTTTAATTTACACCCGAGGGATCGACGACCGTTCATGCACCACACAGATTGAGAGTCGACGTAGCACTACACAAAGGCCTTACACGCCTCGCTCCTTATTATCACGGCAATCTAATAGCGATTACCCACGTACCTTCCGCATTGCGGTAGCAGGCCGTTAGTATGCAAATCAAGACATAGCCGATGCATTGTTTGCTGTAAATCCTCCAATCAGGCGGCCCCTTTCCAGCGCCTCTCCCGCAGACGCGCCATAACAAACGCCCCACCCCTTTGCAAAGCGGATCATTTGGAAACAGCAGGGTTCAGGCTACTGCTTTTCCCAGATTGGACGTGCTCCATCGTTTGGTTTATCCTCTGCACGCAAGCGATGAACCCCAGGCATGGGTGGCGGCTTGCGGAACATTTGACTCGGGCCATTTCCAACCTCATCGAGTATAAAGTCGTGAACATCCCCCTTCGGAGAGAACCCATCATCTACCGATCGCCAGTCACTCTTTCTCTGTTCAGCCGCTAACCTTCATTTTGTTTCTACCGCCCACCCCGTTACATTTACACTATGAAGGTTTTTGCTCAATTGTCTTTGGCCGCTTTGGCTGCCTATGTCAGCGCTGTGTCGGTCGATCTGAACAAGCGCGAGTCGCCGCTGAGCGTTATCTTGTCCGCCTCGGGTAATACTGAGGTGAAGGTCGCTGTCACGAACAACGGCGACAAGGCTCTGAACTTGCTGAGCAAGGGTACTTTCTTGGACGAAGCGAACCCGGTGGAGAAGGTCAGCGTCTACTCTTCTAGCGGCAGTAAGTTCTTCTCTATATTCTCATTTCTTCAAGCGAGTGCTTTGGGGTGCGGCTCGTGGACACCGGCGTTCCTAGATACGCCCGGCGGGCGAATCTCAGCTCGCAAGGCAAACGTTTGATCCTGCAGGACAAGTCAGCGCGCACGTTTCATATCCTGCAATGGCAACCGGCCTCCAGCTTCGTCTTGATACATTCTAATTCATATCGTAGGCACCAAGATTCCATTTGAGGGAATCAAGATACGACTATTGACCAGCGGTCTGACCAAGGATGACTTCATCACATTGGGCGCAGGCGAGACGAAGGAGGTCACTGTTGAGACCGCTGCACTTCACACACTCTCTGATGGTGGGGACTTCGATGTCTTCGCGCAGGGATTGCTTCCCTATGCCGAGGCCAATTGCACCGAGCTCGCCGGCAATCTAGCCTACGAATCCAACAAGCTCTCTATGGCTGTTGACGGCGCGATCGCTGCTACCGTTGCGAAGGCCATCACCAAGCGCACTACTGTCGGTTCCAGCTGCACCAGCTCCAAGCTCTCTGCCATCCAGACCGCTCTCAGCAACTGCCAGAAGCTTTCTTCTGCCGCCGCTTCCGCCGCCACTGCCGGTACCAAGCTTAGCACCTACTTCAAGTCTACCTCCAGCAGCACCAAGAGCACCGTTTCTGCACGCCTCACAGCGGTTGCCAGCGACTGTGGTGGCTCCGGCAGCGCCACCAGCACAAACTGCAACGATCCCTACAGCGGCTGCTCCTCGAACGTGCTGGCCTACACCGTGCCCTCGCTGAACTTCATCACCTACTGCCCAATTTTCTTCAGTGAACTTCCCGCACTTTCAAGCACTTGCCACGGCCAGGATCAGGCCACTACCGTCTTGCACGAGGAGACTCATGCGCCAGGTGTTTACAGCCCGGGCACTGACGATTTGGGCTACGGATTTGCGGCTGCGTCGCAGTTGACTACGAGCCAGGCATTGAACAATGCTGATTCGTTTGCGCTGTATGCTAATGGTAAGTGCATCCATAGAGCCAGCCAAAAATTATCGCAAGCTAACGTCTCCGAAGCGATCAACCTCAACTGCTAGGCCCAAAGGTGGAGCGAAAGATGGATTTGGCTGCGCTAATCACGAAATTAATGACGACGGGAACTGGGGCACACATACAAAGATACCACTGCCCTCCAATTCATTTTGTAAATATCCACAGAGCGCGAATCTCTCACTGCATTGTCAGACCAGTAAACCAATGTGCTTGAGCTCGACCATCTTGAAGCACCCTTCCGCATCGTGTCCTCCGGACGGCGACTCCCTCTTCTGGTACTTCTTATTTTCCAACTCACATTTATCACCATCTCCCTTTCCCCGATCTCTTCTGCATCAACTTCTCACCTCATGTCTTAGCCACTTCTAAGCTGCTTGAAACATGGCACCGCGTACGGCAAGGACTCGCTGCAGCGTCGCAGAATCAGCGCCACATGCTTTCCCTCTCATTTCCGCGCACGGACGGACTGCGGCGTCAACCCGAACCTCCATAGGGCCAACTGAACATTCTAACTGCCGATGAACGAGCCGTATCTAAGCAATGCCCCTGCGGTCCAGATCGATGCTCCAGAGTCAGGCTCAAGTGTGACGTCCAAAGGTCGCGCCATACTTCGAGCTGACCATCCGACCGAAGCGGGCCTTCGACCGCGCGCGTGGCGCAAAACCCGCAAAGCTACCACGTTACTCCGTCATACTCTCGAAAAAGTCAGAAAGATGACGCGGCGGCCGCAAACCAAGTTCACGACATGCAATGTGATGCGCCGGGAAAGGCACCACCACGAACGTTAAAAAGTATGGACAGCCTCACCTTTTGTCGCTTCTCAGATCGCTATTAGGTTGCCCGCATCCAATCACTTTCAGACACAGGTGCCTGCACGTTGGGACAAATATATGTACTGTGGTATATACTCCAAAACCTCTTCATCATGGGTCTCCTCCACAAATTCGAAGAAAAGATCCTCCACAAAGATCCCAAACACAACCACCGATACCCTCCCCAACAACAATACCAACCACAACCCCAGCAACATTATGGTCCCCAAAATGAGCCGCAAGGTTTTGGCGGTAGAATTCAGCATCATGGCGGGCCGCCAGGCGACATAGGCCATCACGGTGGCTTTAGCGAACCGCAACGTCACGGAGGACCTAGGGCGATAGGTAGTGGGCCAGGTGGATTTGGCGGCGGGCATGGCGGACACCATGGAGGTCCAGGGTTTGCTGGTGGCCCATCGGGAGGCCATCATGGAGGCGGAGGACCTGGAGGACATCATCACGGTCCGGGATTTGGTGGTGGCCTGGGAGGTCACCACGGAGGGGGTATGGGCGGCCCAGGTGGTCATCATGGTGCAGGACCTGGGGGCGCTGGTGGCTAGTAAACAGAGTCTGGTGGATAATATTTAAGATCCCGAACATGCTGAATGGCATGTTTGGGAGTATGGCGCTGGGGTGGGCGTACTGCGAGACGATTGTTGATATACCTGCTCATACCTAGAGGAAGTCGAATTGGTTGAACGCATCCTAGCATTCAATTTGCTGAGAATAAGCAGCGAGAGTCGCGCTGGCGTTCTAGAATCAATTACGATGAATGAATTCGAAGGTTTATGTGCCTGTGAATTTGCTCTCGTTGGGGCGAACGAACCGTGTCGAATCGAGCATTACTTCCTCTCCAGGAATCTCCGCCGTTCTTTCCATCGCGGTCTCTTGACTTGCTGCCGGTGTGAAAACCGAAACATGCAAATGATTAGTGAAGATAAGATGTCTATAGCCGAGAAGGACGACAGCACTTGAGCTCTCGCATCCGCGGAGGGATGAGTGTTCAGTCTCACCGTTGGCTCGCCCTCGAGTACTCTTTCGCTGCCGGGCGGTGACTTCCCTTCAACGCCGTAGCAGCCCAACATGTCGATTCCTATTAGCGCGCAATCACCATTTGAACATTTCCCGCGAAGAATTCAAGGAAACAATCATCGGCGGGGGTACACTAATCCCCGCGCCACACCCTCACACAATCCTTCAGCCCCAATTGGCCCCTCGCTCGGCCTGCTTCTCCCAACCTCCGACCCAACGCCACCACTAGCGCGAATCTGGCTCCCCAAGTCGATCCACCAACCGGGGTCGCAGTGCGCAACATACCGACCTCCGATCAAAGTCGTTCGATCAGGTACCATCTCTGGGAGTACATAAACGGAGCGAGATTCCGGCCCTGGGGTGAATCACATCGAAAAATAATCCCACATTGTTCTAAAAAATTTGTACTAATATTGCGAATCTCTGATCGGAGATTTGGCTAGGACTGGACTAGACGGAGAATGGCGCTCTCACTAATCCGCGCGCGGCCCGTTGTGTCAAGCGTCGTGCTAGGTGGCATAACCATCGGCCTGTTCACCACAGTATACGGACGCAATGTGCACGCCGATTCCAATGCCCCGCGCAAGGTGTTCGGGAAAGGCCCCGCCTTCGTATCCCTCTTGCTCGAAAGCAGCGAAGTCGTGAACCACAACACCAAGCGGCTGCGCTTCAAGCTGCCGAATCCAGACGATGTCAGCGGTCTCACAGTCACATGTAAGTTTCCACCTCGACGAATGCTACAACGAAGGAGGAAAAATTATTGACGATGCGATAGCCGCCGTCCTGACCATGTCCTGGCCCAAGGGCCGCTGGACACCCGTCGCCCGCCCGTACACCCCCACCAGCGCCATCGACGAACCAGGGGCCCTCGAATTAATGGTAAAGCGATACCCCGACGGAAAGCAAAGCACACACCTGCACTCACTCCAGCCCGGCGACAAACTCCTCTTCGCCGCCGCGCTGCGCGGCTACCAATGGACGCCCAACGCCGTCCCGCACGTGACCCTGATCGCTGGCGGTGCGGGCATAACGCCCATCTACCAGCTCGCACGGGGCATTTTATCGAACCCGGAGGACAGGACGGCGGTGACGGTCGTGTATGGTGCGAATTCGGATGAGGATGTCTTGTTGCAGAAGGAGTTTGAGGCGTGGAGGAAGGAGTTTGGGGACAGGTTTAAGGTCGTGTGTACGGTCAGTCGGCCGGAGGTGGGATCCGTGTGGAGAAAAGGGCATGTGACGAAGGAGTTGTTGGAGGAGGTGGGGGCAGGGAAGAAGGAGGGCGAGATGGTGTTTGTGTGTGGGCCGCCGCCGATGGAGGCAGGCTTATTAGGGACAAAGAAGGAGAAGGGGATTTTGGAGCAGTTGGGGTATCGGAAGGAGCAGATACATCAGTTTTGATTAGGACTAAGGGAGTGTGGCTGGGTGGGGGTATTGGCTACACTACTTTCGTCTCTTGGATCCTCAAGCCGTTCTTGTGCAGTGGGATCTCGTCGCCGTATGTATCCCCCATCGTCTCGGCTAGACTGTGCTCCTTGGAGTTCGACCCGTCGCCGTGCACATCCTTCTCCGCACTCTCCACCACAACGTTGAGTTCCGTCTTCCTGGTAATACCACCCAGCTCATCGTCGGAGCTAGCTCCGCGTCGATGCCCCTTCGTGATGGAGCTGAGCTGGAATGACTGGAAGTGATTGGGGTGGTTGAGAGCGTTGTGAGTGTCACGGTTGGGGTGGTGAGAGCGCGTGCCTGAACGCGGGTCGGTCGAGGAATGGTGATCGTACATGTCTGTTTCTGTCCTGCCGCGAGCGAGCTTGACGACAAGAGAGGCCATGGACATTTCGATGTTGAGTTTGACCATGTAGGCAACCGGGTGGAATTGGATGTAGACGACCGGGTTGGGGAGGAACATGAGGCCGATCAACATGCCCTAACGCCGTTAGTAATGCAAAAATGCGATGGGAGGTTCAGTTGCAGGCTTACATCCATCAAGATCGAGACAACCATAAGCTTAGCATTAAAACCGACCAGCGGCTTATACTTGACCAGACCATGCTGGTTCACGAGCCTAGTCTCGACAGTACGCAGGAAGTACCAATTCAGGCCGGCATCGACCAGCATGATGAGGACCTTGGATATCTTGTCCCAGATGTTGTTGATGTCGACGAAGAGCTGGCTCGTTGGAGGGTTGGTATGTGACGGGATCCAGATACAGAAGACGGCGACGTTGATGGCTGTGATGAAGGCGACAGTGCCCCATTTGAGACGCCAGATGGTCTTGCGGTGCTCGGCGATGAGGGCAATTCGGTTGATGATGATTTGCATCAGCAGCTGGATCTCAAACACCCAGCATAGAAGGATGAAGAAGAGGACCGGAACACTGCTGCTGTTAGAACACCATCATTGTTCTCTACCCCAAGGCAAGAGATACTCACGTCGGTCCAATGATGCCGGCAAGAAAGATCCATCCAATGATGCCAATGACGAGGTTTACTACGATCTCACCCCATATCATATAAATGTACACGCTTCTCAACGGATTCCGGTTCTGGCGAGTCTGCTTAATAGCCTCCCAGCACGTAAGCAGTCCAAACCCCAGAGTGAAGCCAGCAGCTAAGGCAGCAATCTGGATGTCAGAGCGGGTGGCAGCCATGGTGAGAGTATGTATGCCCAAGGAGGGAACAACAGAACAGGCGTGCTCAGGAATGGAATGCTGAACAGAATCACCAAGTGGAGGCACATCCTCGCCTTCATATCCAGCCTTGTAGTACCTCGGAGCACACAAAACTCGTCCCAACCCCTTAAGGACCAACTGCCGAAGACCTTCGCATCTCGCAACGGGGGGGCACTGACTCGAAACTGGATGGTGTTGAAGCGCGGCGCGCGGCGTGCCAATAGCCTGCGATTCACCCGGCAGACCCCGATGCGTGGAGTCGGAATCTGCAGGGCGAGGTCTAGCCTGGGACGTCCGAGCATCTGTCACAGTTGAGACGGCACGTTTGCAGTGGATCCCTTTCTTTCTGCGGGCCAGCGAGGGCGTCTTGCCGGAGAGAGATTGATGCCCGAAGACGGTGGCTGCGACGTGGTCGGGGGCTTTCCTTGATCGGAGATGACAGTCCGATGGCGCAAGACGGATCGGCGTCCGCGGCGCATCACTGGCATCGTGCGATCTGCGAGCGGGTAGCGTGGAATCGAGCCGAGGCTCCACCATGGGTTTTTGAAAAAGTTGCCATGGCGTTGATGTATGTGTCCGCATTTTGCATACACGAGGCATGCTGCAATCAGGCACTAGTAGCAATTTAGAGTTTCACCATGTCCCCTGCTCGAGTGTCCGTTCGTCGGGAGCACACACCACACCAGACCCGAACAAAAGCAGCTACTTCTGATGGAATATAGCCACTTCTTGCAAGTAGAATATCCTCCACGCAGTACGTTTTCCGCTTTATCTTCATAGCCTCTTTATCTTTCTACTAATTTTAATAGTAGATTCCATTGTGAGGGGGGTTAATTTTTTTTACTGTATCGCCTCGAATCCCCGGTACCTTCTCCCAAAGGTTGGGTCCCGATCGGATACCCTAGGGCTTCTACCGGTACATGTACCTAGGTGCTGACGTCCGCCCACCGTCCCTAATCAGGCACTGGCCTCATTTTAGAGTTTCACCATTTGGCGGCTGGGTCCACTTTGCACTCGTGGCACTCCACTTTCCATGCAGCACTAACGATTCAGGAGAATTTGACGTTATGTAAGGTGAACCGAAGAGGCGCCTGTCAAGAAGAAACCTACTAGGTATGCAGGTATGGTAGTTTTGTGGGAACCGTCTCGGCGGTCTCATTACCATAGCTGGCACGCCGATTTCCCCCGCACTAGAGCCTAATTACTGCGATCATCGTACTAGGTATTCCCAAGCTGATGATCAATTGACCATCGTCCAGCTGCTCGAAGATATGCTGAATCGATTTTCCAGTGGACAATCATCCCCACTGAAATCTCTCTTCGTCCACCATGGTCCCCTCCTCCCAGCACTTCTCGACCCATCCGACACCAACTATTCTCGCCAAGCCTCTCGTCCTTGCCTGGGCATCCAAGTCTCCATCATGCTCATCCGGCAGAACCCTATGCGTAATGCTCTCCTCATCACCATCATCAGCCACCTCGCCGCCACCAAACCTTACATAGTTCCTCGCAAGCTGGGCCCTCAATTCCCAGTCAGGCTCGCCACCCCGTTGGAAAGCAATCTTAGTATGGCTGAACATGTAGTTCTTTAGGTGAAAGAATGTGTTGTTATGGTCATCAAGCTGCTCCAGAAAGGTCTGGTCGTCGAAGGCTTGGTCGAATTTGGTTGGCATGGCGTTTAGAATTTTCCACATCTCATCGGCATCGGCGATATCACGCGTGTATGAATCGCCATTTTCGTCCACGTGTTCTTCAAAGGGCAATTGATCTTCATCGAGGAGATAGAACATATGTCTGTTAGGCTCAAAGGGTAGCAGGTAGGGTAAAGCACCTACGTCGACTTCATTCTGACGTATGCAGTCGTGGATCCAGATTGGTCTGACAATATTGTTCGTATCGCGCTTCTCGAGTGAGGACACCTTGACAAGACGTTTCTCAGCAACAATAATAAGAGCTTTGTCGGTGGAGTCGCGTTGGACAATCCTTCCGCCATTGGCCTTGACTAGAGCTTCCAGCTCGGCCTTGGACTTCTTGACGGGCTTGATCTGATCGGTCATGATGTAGAAGCTTAGTCCGTCAAAGACCTTGGATGCCGGGCCTGCGTAGGGCGTCGAGATATCATTGCCGTTAGTGCCCGCAAGCATCAGTGGCTTCTTGTTTGTGCGTGCCTTCTTCCGTCGTGATTGCTCGATCTTGAACTCTTTTTGTTTCTCATCGTGTTCGCGCTCCACCTCGTATTTGACCTGCATGAACTCATCATAGGACAGCGCCTGATCCCATTTCTTATCCGTGCGTAACTGCTTGAATCGCGGGAAGCGAAGCGTGAGCGTAGTGCGGAACTTGTCGGTAGTCTCCACACTCGCTGCCTTGCACTCTAGAACGACCGAGTCGCTGGGATGTATCCACTGATCTGGTCTCTCATGCTGTCGATTCTCGGCATGGCCACCAAGCTCAATGATTGGAGGAGGGCGACGCTGATCCCAGTCCTTCCACTTCCCTTCTGTGCGACCGCGAATGTTGGCGTAGTCTTCTCTGCTGAAGCCGCCACCGACCTTGAAGAAGGATAGACACTTTTCATAGTCTGGGTCGCCCTCTTTGGCTTTCTTGTTGGCAATGAGAGCACACAGAAAGGATGAATGAGCGCCGCCTCGATGTCCAGATCCGAAGTAGCCACCGACAACGACACAATCCAACGACTCGCCAAACTCAGACATGTATTCTGGCTTCACTTTGATCCAGTCGTCATTTCGCTCGTTGAGGCGGTACATGGAGCGAGGATTCTTCAACACCAGACCTTCGGACGATTCGGCAACAACTTTTCGCAGTTCCGGCTCGATTTCGGTATGAGAATGGGCTTCGATATACGAGTGGATCTCAAGGCGTCGATGTACGCCCTTAACGGCGCTTTGGAGAGCTTTACGACGGTCGCGAAGCGTATACGGCGTCAGTAACCGGTCATTCAAATACAGACAGTCAAAGACGCGGAAGAGCGGACGCTGGCCAGTGTTGGTGCCAGTCTTGTTTTCTTTCTCGGAGATGGCGGCGGTCTTCAAGGTACCGAAGCCGACGATACGATCAGTCTCCATGTCCCAAGTGATCATCTCGCCATCTAGAATGGTGTTTCTAACATTCTTTGTGAATGCATCTTTGATGAACCGGGTGAGAGCACCGGCCTCCTCTCCTTGGAAGTGCTTGCCGTAGAGGTAAGCATAGTCCTTGGCTTTGCGCGACCAGAAGCCGAATAGCTTTCCACCAGGAGCACTGGGATCCTCCATCATGTGTAGTTGCATGCGCTCACCATCCAGCTTCTCCTCAATCCAGAAAGCGTCGTCGTCTGGCTCCGGCCGTAACTTGGACACTATCCTGTCGAAAGAGCCGACCTTGGGCTGGAAGGCCGCCAGCTGTGGCTGGAAGCACTGCATCAAAGTGATGCCCGTATCTTCCCCGTTCAATCGTATTTCGGGGTTATAGAGCTCCCAACACACACGCCGAAGATTTGAAGAGATGTTGAAAAGCGCTTCGGCATCCGGATGCCAAATATCGAGGATCGTCTTCTCCGTCGCACCAATCTTCATCTGACGCAAGATGATCCGGATCAGCCATGTGAGCTCCTCAGGATTCATGCGCCGGTAGAACCTCTGAAAGATCTTGACTTGCTGCTCTTCGGCACCCACTTGCGAGAGCTGATCCAGCGTATTGTTCACCTCGGCAATGCTCATATCGCCAACCTCTGATCGGATGGGTCGCTTCGCCAGGACTTCGTAGCATCGCCCAGCAAAATCTCCCGCAGTCGATGCAGAGGCTTTGTTTAGCTGGCCCGGCAGCTTCCAATTGACCATTTGTTTGGCATCATCGGAATCTTTGTTGATCTTGGTGACTTTGATCAGAATCTTCGCGATGGCCTTTTCTTTCAGCCCGTACATGGCACGATCGCGATCCTTTTCTGGGATCATGAGGCGCATGGCCGGATAGAAATCGTCGCCTACCTCTTTACGCCATCGTGCCATGTATCGCTCGATGATGTTGCGGCGCGCTTCCTGCGGCGAGAGGTTCGACTGGCCCGTCGGCCCCACCTTCTTCCGCGGTCCCGCAGGTCTTTTTCGCTTCCAATTGTCAAGGAGTGGATCGAAGAGTTCGGTGAATAGCGAGTGGAACGGGAGTGTTTTGTGAAGGTTGGTGGGCCGATTGGGATATTTGGAGTCCAAGTCGGCCTCGCCGCCATACATGAGCGTCTGCTCTTTGACGGCATCCGCGTCGGGCATGTCTGTGTCTTTGACCATCGTGAATGCACTGAGAGGGGCAATGTTTGATATTTGAACATGTCCGTGGCGGCGCGGCGCAAGGCACCAGCGATGGGTGCAGCGCGCATTCACGTGACGTGACTAACCGGATGCGTCGGCCAGCTTCCAGCTTACCTGAATCATGAGGCGTCTCTTGGCCAAGGCATTGTTACGGAGGTTGAGCGCAGCTGTGCATTCACACATTTCCTACACAACCAAGATTTTGCCTTTGTTTGCTGCCTCTCGCTCATCACTCCCTCGCACATGCAGGCTCGGGAACTCTCGACTCCGCAGAATCCGCCCACCCTCCGCACAAGCCCGATGGGGACTCGATGAGCTCCACCAGTGCCCGCATCAGCCCCCAGGTCCCGCAGACTACCGGCGACACCCAGTACAATGTGCGTAATGCCGCCCTTCGAGGTGCATCCTCCGCCTTCTCCAAGCCGCCCGTGAAGCCGAAGCCGCAGACGAACACATATACCGGCGGGAGCAATGGTGCCCTGCTCGCTGCCACCAAAGTAGGCACAGGAACTCCCCGTGCTCTCACGCCTTCGGGCAACACCTCGCCGTTGCGGAAGAACTGGACGGGCGGAAGCACGAGTGCGGGCAGGCCATATACGTCACCTACGTACGAGCTGAGCCATTCGAGCAGCTCGAGTGCCCTGGCGGTGCCCGACGACAGCCTGTTCGAGCAGGTGCCGTCGCCGTCGAACATTGCTGCCAAGCTCGCCGCTGCAAGATACAGCCCTATGAGGCCGCTCCCGCAGGCGTCCGCTGTCTCCGGCATCAGCGAGAGGGACGCCAACGAAGGCGACATCCTGCCTCCGGCGGGGAGTGTCGGGAACGTGCTGGCGAGGCTGGACTCCACGAAGCCAAAGGCCCCAGGGTTGAGGAAGAGGAGAAGTTTTGACCCAAACGCGTTCGCTCGCCCTATCCGGACCCTGAGTGGGGATTCTAAACCTACCGACGACACTCCCATTGCTCCTACAAATGCGCTCGTCAACTTGTTCGAGCAGAACCGATCTACTGCCGCTCCACGCCGAACACCTTCGCCCATGGCGGTCCCTCAGAAAGCCCCGCCTCCCGTACGATCGCCCAAGCCGCAGCGCACCTTCCATTTGCCCCCCGAACCGAAAGACAACCCTTCTCTTGAGCGAGCGAAGACGCTCAGCCCCCCGGCCGTTAAGCCCAAACCATGGCTGGACATATCCTCTGCGACGGATGGGATAAGAGAAGGCGCGAACTTCAGTGCTCTGAGGAGGGACACTTTCGGTGTGACGGCTGGGCAGAAGCCTGCACAATCAGCGGCGGCCAAGAACGTAACACCACGTCCAAATCCACCGCCGAAGAGAGGAACTCGCCAGACAAGGCCTAGGTCCGAGGACATCAGTCTCTCGGCTTCGATCCACCGAAACCGGAGACTTTCTTCGTCTTTGAGCAACCATGAGATCCCGTCCTCGCCCTCATCGTTCGTATCCGCGCGGGAAGTGCAAGAAGAGGAGAAGCCCAAACCGAGCCTACCCCCGCCTCGTCGGTCCGCGCGTCCCAAGACTGAACAGACCGGAGGAGAGAATAGACCAAAGACGGCTACCCCACTATCTCCTGAACGACGCTCAGCATCGAAGCTAACCTCTCCGATACCGCCGCCACAAAAGTTCTCTCCTCCCCGTCGTGCCTCCGTCAGCGGCAGTTCTACCCCCACGGGCGGTACCCTTTACCACAACAACTACCAGCGCGAGTCTGTGCGAGCAATCACAAAGCACTTGACAGGCGAGAGTCTATCTAGCGCCATTGTTGGTGCTGCTCTGGCATCCTCTCGCAATGCCTCTCCTGCTCCAGCCTCAACCGCGACGCCAACCCTACCCATGCGTAGACAGCAACTTCACCATCATTCGCTCTTCCACCGCTCGCCTTCACCGCCGAAACCACAGCCCACGGGAAAACTGCGCCCCACGATGCGAAGAGAACCGTCATCTTCGTCAGATGAAGATGAAAGCGAGAAGTACAAGCGCAAGGGCACACGCATCATGGGTATGGGCCGCAAACACCCCAATAAGCACCACGAAGGAACCCGCAAACGCTGGCGAGACCAGGTCACCGAGCGTGAGCGGAAACGCTACGAAGGTGTCTGGGCAGCCAACAAGGGTCTTCACATCCCGTCTTCGCACTCGCCGAGCCGGTCGCGCTCACCCGGTCAATTCGAGGAAGACCCCGCCCTCGAAGTTCTCAATCTCGTCGTTAAAGAGATCTGGAGCAGAAGCCGACTCCCTGAGCATGCGCTTGAGGAGGTGTGGGATCTTGTTGATGGTAGAGGCGTGGGGAGGCTGAGGAGAGAGGAGTTTGTAGTAGGTCTTTGGTTGGTGGACCAGAGACTCAAGGGGAGGAAGTTGCCACTTAGAGTTAGCGAGAGCGTCTGGGCGAGTGTACGGGGTGCGGGGGTTAAGATCAAAGTCAAGTTAGGTCCGCATCGATAGAAAGGTTTTGCATGCATTGAGGGTGTTGGGCATGGCGGGCGTTATAGAGATACCCAGTAACTATTAATTCTTACCCTTAGTTTGGTTCGCTAGATGTCTGATACCAACTCTTCTTCTTCCTCTTCTTCTTCCGCGTCGTTTGTCTGGTGCTCGTTCTCTCGCAATGCGAGCAATCCCACGCTCCGAATGAAATTACTCGTGCTCCAGAAGCCCCCGCTGAAGTCCAGATCGTACCAGTAGTTCACCGCACAGCATAGCCCTTCTTCCGAACAAGACTGGGAAACCTTGTGGTACCACAACGCGGGTAGATAGAGCATATCCCCCTCGTCCAACGTCACGCGCAACGGCTGCGAGTACCGCGAGAACGGCGTCGCACACTCCTCGGGCACATCCGGATCCCACGTCGCAAACGGCACATACTCCTCGGGTTCATCAACCCTAATCACCAAATCCTCCTTCCGCATCTCCTCCCCGTCAATCCCCGGCTCCCGCGGCGCATACGTCGCCGCCAACACGCTCTTCTCGTTGACGCAGGGCGACTCGACGGGCGGCAGCAGCACAAAGTGCTTCTGGCCCAGGATCTGCACGTAGATGTTCTCGTAGTTGTCCTTGTGCAGCGCCGTGGTGGAGTAGCTGTTTCCGAGCCAGAAGTTGATGGCGTCGGGGTCCTTGTGGAGCGCGATGCGGGCGAAGGGGATGGAGGCGGGGACGTCGGCGAAGAGGTCGCTGTATTCGTTGCGTAGGTTGTCGTTTTGGGTTTGCGCGTAGCGCGTTGGGGCGTCCCATGTGGCTTTTGGGGTTTGTTCTTGCTCTTGGATGAGCGACAGGACGGTGTCGAAGGGTTCGGTGCGCTCGTAGGGCTTTACGAAGATTTGGCCCGTGTTCTTGGCGACGTCTTGGAGCGAGACCACCGAGTCGGCGTTGCCGTGGGGCGTGAGTGCCACGGTGACCTTTTCGCCCGCCATGGCGGTGCGGAGGTAGTCTGCGGACCAGCGCGCGCGCGCTTTCCAGTCATCGGCGCCATTTCGGATTACGAAGGGGCGGTTTAGGGAGATTTGGCGGGTGAATTCGAGGGGGGAGGGGTCGGCGGCGAGGACGGCGATTTGTGGGGGGTTGAGGGAGTGGTAGGTTGTTATGAGATCTTGGAGAGTGAGAAAGTGAGGACTTGGAGAGGGGAGGGTTGTGGTGGGGTGGGCTGAAGTGGGGGGAGATGAGAGGTAGGAAAGCACCTCTTACAGCATCGCGGAGGTTTGCATTGGGTGGGAGGTTGGTGGGCGCTGGTCTTGGGCATGTTAGTTGTCGGGTATCTTTGGGGAGTTTTTGGAGGGTGAGAGTTACCTTGGGACAACTTTATCCGGGCTTTTGAGGCCAGCTACTTGATGTTTTGAAGACATGGCGTTGGGATGGAGCGATGCTCGAGGTGGTGTTGTAAAAGGTGATATTTATCATCGGAGTTAAGGGTCTTGGCGCTCCGCATTTTCATTCGACATCCACTCCTCGCTCTGCTTCACGCGCCTCATTAAGCTGCTACCGCCGCCGCCTCTTACCCACTCAACCATGCGCATACGATAGCACAGACATCCCCACACGAGCATGCCACCACCACGAATACGCCTCGCCGACCTCCTCTCCCGCCTGCGCATCCACCGCTCCTCCGCTCCGATCATTCCCATTGGCTTCAAAAGAGGCGCCATCCTCACTGGAAAGTTCTTCCTCACCTACCATCTGATCGTCTCCTACATCGGCACCATCGGGCCCACTGCGGGCGTCTCGATGTGCCCCACCATTCCCAACGGCTACGGCGGGTTTTACAGCAATACCTTCATCCTCCAATCGCGGCTGCACCGCCGCGGCCGCAACATCCATGTCGGCGACATCATCGTCTTCACGCACCCCGTGAATCCCCGGAGTACCATGGCGAAGCGCGTCATCGGGATGCCGGGCGACTTTGTGTCGGTCTTCACGCCCGGGAGGCGCGACGAGGATGTGGAGAAGGAGGAGAGCGAGGGCGATTGGGGGAATGTAGAGGAGAGGGTGATTCAGGTTCCGGAGGGGCATTGCTGGGTTGCGGGCGATAATCTGGATTGGAGTCGGGATAGTAGGGTTTTTGGGCCGTTGCCATTGGCGTTGGTCAAGGGGAAGGTGTTGGGTGTTGTTTGGCCGCTCGGAGCTTGGAACTGGTTTGGGTCAAAGAGTCAGTTGGTCGATGCGAAGGCTGGGGAGAAGGAGTGGGTGGGGGGATGAAGGGGAGACTGTTGATGTTCGGCAGGACGGTTCACGAAAGATGTGTATTATGTGGTGCTGTATGATACGAGGGAACGCTGTTTAGAGAAAAGGAGGAGTAGCACTCTGTACTATATGGTTGAAAGATTAACTTTGACAGCTCGAACGCAACGTAAATACATGTTTGATACCTATGCGTACGGGTACGTATAAATACACGATCCGGAATTACTTCACGGTCACACACATTTCAGCTGAATCCATGCTCCTTGCCGATGCCATTTGTTCAGTAAGGTGACATTATAGTTGCAGGTTACATGCACGGCATGCTTGCAGGGGGGGGGAAGGATGGCAGTGACGGGGGGTTGCGGTGCGGAAGGGCTTATAGCATACGGGGCATTTAAGTGAAGGGGTTGGGGCGCCAGTCCATGCCAGTTACGGGGATAATGTGTTTAGTAAAGTAGAAGGCATAAGTCCTATACTTACTTCTTCCACAGCATGATCTCCCCGTAATCTGTACGGCGTTGCCGGTCCATTCAAAGACCCCTTTTAGGCAGTGGAAAGGTCCAATGATGTTGCTGCCAGAATGCATAACTAAAGGTGGCGTATTATGTATTTACCATTTCCGGCTCCATCGACTGCTAGTGGCCCCATGTATGTGTTGCTCGCGTGGTTGCAGAGTCCTCCGGTGAGACGAAAACAGCATCTTGCAGCTCGCCGACCAGCTGCTAAAAAAGCCTCCGGCTATGACTACCTGGACGCGCAATGGACACAGCAGTGTCAGTTCCCTTCACCACCGATGCAAGAGACTGCGACTCCGGAACCGCGAGATGGCCAGTGATGCACTCAAACAGGTGACTACCCCGGATTCTGCGGAAATATACGCGATGATCGAGGAAAAGAATCACCCTATCTCTACCTTCGTCCATGCGCAGGAACGCAGGTTGCAACTTGGGCAGTATGCGCAGACACTCTCTGTAATAGGAAATCGTGAGCCTCCCTTGCATATCTCATCAGCTACCTTGCCCTTTCATCGACCCATACTTATGTAAGAGCTATCAGACTGTTGTTCTGCATGGCTTTCCTGTAGGTGGTATCTTTTTAATTTCCGAAACCGTACCTGCCATCTCCAACCGGGACATGGGGGAGCTCATGTCTAGGACCATCGATTTAGAGAAAGGGCTTGCATAGCCGCCCTCCACCCGAAGAACTTGAAGTTATCAAGCCTCTCGTTATCGTCCCAGAGGTTCCCACTGAATCCAGGTCGATTTATACCCGCCTCACTTCGAAGGATCGTTTCCGCCTCCTCGAAATCCTCCCCGGTACGAGCATAGCGACGCTTCAATGCCGCTTGCACGTTTGCTCCATGCGCAATAACCGCAGCGCCTATGAAACCCACTCTTACACCTGGAAGACGGGATGGGAGTACTACGGGTCGGTGAAGATCGGCCCCCAAGATCCCAAAATCGAATGCAACGGGGCCGAGATGCCAGTAGGCACCAACCTGTACATGGCGCTGCATCGGGTACGGCGCGAGGACTCGACGCGCGTGGTGTGGGCTGACGCCATCTGCATCAACCAGAAAGATGTGCACGAGCGAAGCCAGCAGATCGCTACGATGGGCGACATTTTCCGGAATGCGTATAGCGTTCTGGTGTAGCTCGGAGCGGACGAAGATGCGGACAAAGTTTCCGATACAGTTGCGAGAGCATCGTCGACCGCATTCGCCGGGGTCTGCTCTGTAGTTTCGACGTGGGCTGCGGCAACGGAACACACCGTTCTAGCTGAACGACCCCAGTACCGAGTCCAGGGATCAGCAAAGGACATTTCCATCGATGGACTCCTGTCGGCAGAGAGCACAATCTCGCTCAAAGTCCTGGCCCTTTACGAGAGAAGATGGTTCCTCCGTCTCTGATTCGCTCAAGAAATTGCCTTGGCGCGGCGGGCTACGGCGATCTGGGTTGGATGCGAGATCTCATGGGAGTGGTTCGGGCTCGCCGCAGCCATCATCCGGAAGAACTGGAACCGCATCGTGCCCAGCTGGTCCGCAATGTCCGGTGTCGGTGACGGCTCGGGCTGGAGGGAGTCGGAGCGCCTCATTCCTGTTGGCGTGATGAACGCGTACCTCATGTACAGAATTTCCAGTTTCCAGAACTACTTCCAACCGCTCCGCTTCTCCTTCTGCAAGCTTCTCACTCGCACCAGGCAGTTCAAGTGCGAGGATGGGCGCGACAAGATCTTTTTGTTCCCCAGCCTGCCGACAACGGACAGTGTTAACTCGTCCATCATACCTGACTACACAAAGCCTCTTGCAGACGACGTCTACCGCTATACAGCTTCCGCGATGATCCGCTCCACGGAATCGGTGGCTTTCTTGTCCCACGTTTATCAGACAGACATCGTGACTATAATACGCCCTTCATCCATACAGTCTTACTCGGGTCGGACGCCAGGGAGACAGGCCCGACCCTAGGCCCGGCACTCCCATCCTGGATCCCAAAGTGGGATGTCATCGAGCCGCGAACCCTGGCATCCCTAGATGTGCATCCGGATTTTGCCGCCGGTCGACTGAAGCCCGTTCAATTCCGGAGCACGAGACAGTTGACCCCGACCGACTCGTCGTCTGCGGCGTCGTGCTCGAAGACGTGAAAGGTACAAGAATACAGACAGATTTCGAGCCGCGGGGCTACTACGATAGAGGAGAAGGTCTTGAACAACTCCTGACCCGTCACGGCCACACAAGACACGGCCTAGAGAAGCTAGCGATGACTCTAGCGGCAGGCAAGAGCTAGTATGGCACGCCCGTCGCAGATAGAGCTGGTATGCTAGCTGACTTCGCTCATTGCCTTGTCACTGATCGACTCTGGTGGGCGCTTAAGCCAGCTGCTTTTGGGTCCACTACCATAGGGAGGCTTGAAAAGGGCCACGAGGAGGGGGAGTCAGGAGGGAGAACGAATCTGAAAATCAGAGGATCCCGAACGAAACCTATGGGAACACAAGTCTCCCACCGGCTGACGGCGTAATTACGATGCACGAGCTGAAAGCCATATCGAGCGGTGGGAACAGCAAGCCTTTCATGAATTTGGCGGCTACGGCTTGTGCCGGAAGGAGATTGTTTGGCACAGTGTCGGGTATGCGAGGGGTTGGGCCGATGGGCACGCGGTCTAGGACAAGGTATGCGTCATCTACGGCACCCCTGTGCCCTTTATCATTCGCCAATGCGAGGAGAAACAGGGCTACACACTTGTGGGCGAGTGCTATGCCGATGACATCATGCATTGGGAGGTCGTCGATAACGAGAGGTACGAGGAAGCCTGGATTAGTTTAGTCCAGATTTATTCTTTCTTGCCTATATATATGCGATCTAACTAACTTGATTCACGGAGTTTCTATCGTAGAGTACCGAACACG
This sequence comes from Lentithecium fluviatile CBS 122367, assembly GCA_010405425.1. Lineage (NCBI taxonomy): Eukaryota > Fungi > Ascomycota > Dothideomycetes > Pleosporales > Lentitheciaceae > Lentithecium > Lentithecium fluviatile. The sequence goes on along the minus strand of MU005576.1, from coordinate 630,879 downwards.
AGAGGACTCGTAAGAAGGCAGTATATAACACACGATTAAGCTGTATAATATCCCTTAGTACGTAGCGAGAACTACGCTGTAGCGAGATAAGTTAGCTATTTAAACATTCTAAGTCTCCCGCACGCGAGCCTACAAATATATTACTTATTCTTATAGAGTTCTTTAGCTATTAATATACCTACGACTAGTGCATAAGAAGAATATACCATAGCGTTAACTCTATTGTCAATTATTCCGTGAGGTAGTCGAAATCCGAATTAACCGAATGCCCCTGTTCAATCACGATCATTGACCGGCATTAATATTTCGGGGCTATAGGATGGCAGGTCTGTTAAGAAATAACAAGCATCTTCGGATTTCAAGTCGCTTTATATTAGCGTTGTGGATTCCGGGAGTTTCGCCGAGGGAAGAGCGGGGTCTCTTAACTTCCTTCCGCCTTAGCGTGCTGCTTTAGGGCACCTAGGCTATATCAGCCCCGTACTTTACAGTATTGAAATTTTGGAGCCATCACGTGAACTGTGGCACATTGCTAAACGAGTTCGACCAATTTGCAGCCAAGTGTCGGATTCGCATGTTCCATGTTGCTTGGAACTGCCGTTCACTGCCTTGCACGCTAAGTTGTCTCCCACTCACTCTCCCCGCTGCCCTTCCCAGCTTGCGGAATGTTTCCGCTTAAGAGGCCCCGGCTTTGGCGCTCCAATCTCTGTAAACTCAACTTGGCCTCCTTTCGGCTCAATAGACGCAACTTGCAACGCTTGAAGTCGATCTTCAAGCTGCCTACACCATTTCGAAGAAGATCCTTGGACAGCCTTGTATCCATCCAATACCTGACTGTACATTACCTTCGCCAAGTCCTTCCGACCAGTCAGCGAGAAGAGGTCACCGTAAGAGAACATTGTGTTCAACGCTGGTAAATATGACGGCAGAAGTTGAGGTCCAAGTGCCTCCTGGTAGCCTTGCAGCGCCCGACTGTACATGGCCTCCGCCTCAGCCAACTTGCCTTGGTTGGCGTAGAGGATGCCTAGGTTGTTGACCGTTGAGAGTGTCGATGTGTGCTTTCGTCCTAGTGCCTCCTCACGGCCTTGCAGCGCCCGACTGTACATGGCCTCCGCTTCGGCCAGCTTGCCTTGGTCCTTGTAGAGGGTGCCTAGGCAACAGACCGTTGAAAGTGTCGATGTATGCTTTGGTCCGAGTGCCTCCTCATAGCCTTGCAGTGCCCGACTGTACATGGCCTCCGCCTCGGCCAGCTTGCCTTGGTTGGCGTAGAGGATGCCTAGGTTGTTGACTGTATCGAGTGTTGATGTGTGCTTCGGTCCGAGTGCCTCCTCGTAGCCTTGCAGCGCCCGACTGTACATGGCCTCCGCCTCGGCCAGCTTGCCTTGGTTGGCGTAAAGGATGCCTAGGTTGTTGACCGTATTAAGTGTCGATGTGTGCTTCAGTCCAAGTGCCTTCTTGTAGCCTTGCAGCGCCCGACTGTACATGGCCTCCGCCTCGGCCAGCTTGCCTTGGTCCTCGTAGAGAATGCCTAGGCAACAGACCGTCGAAAGTATCGATGTGTGCTTCGGTCCCAGTGCCTTCTCGTAGCCTTGCAGCGCCCGACTGTACATGGCCTCCGCCTCGGTCAGCTTGCCTTGGTCCTTGTAGAGGATGCCTAGGTTGTTGACCGTTAAGAGTGTCGATGTGTGTTTCGGTCCGAGTGCCTCCTCGTAGCCTTGCAGCGCCCGACTATACATGGCCTCCGCCTCGGCCAGCTTGCCTTGGTCCTTGTAGAGGATGCCTAGGTTGTTGACCGTATTAAGTGTTGATGTGTGCTTCGGTCCCAGTGCCTCCTCGTAGCCTTGCAGCGCCCGACTGTACATGGCCTCTGCCTCGGTCAGCTTGCCTTGGTCGGCGTAGAGCAAGCCTAATTTGTGCAGCGCCCATTCTATTCCTTCAATACCTACGTTGCCGTTCGTGATGAAATATTCATGTCTTGCAGCATGTTGAAGGAGCCGCTGCTGTACGAGCCACCACTGGTCCACATCCGTTCTAGGTACTTCAGATGCTACGCAAGTCAGGGCTAGCCGTGCCAGGCCATCTTCCCACTCGCCGTTCAACACAGATATCGTCCATAAGTGCACACAGCTATGCACACCATACCCTGCGGTCCCAGATGGCTGTTGAAGTGAAGGTTCTGGATAAGCTAGACTGTATTTGCATAGCAGTTAAACTGCCTCGTTAAAGTTTAACTCGTCCTTAATAAGCTTCTATATCTACTTATCGTCTATAAAGCATGTATGTTAAAGAAGTCTAAACTATACATCTTACTTATTAAAATATGCCTATAGCTTAAGCAACTAGGCTAATGCCGCATTCTATTTTTAAATCTAATTAAAGGTAACCTACTATGTTGTGTACAGTAATTAGTCTTTATATAAACTTAACCTTAGAGTTATTATTTAAAGTTTTAACTATAATGCCTTATATAGCTAAAGATACTCCGCGAAGCTTATAGTTACGTGTTCTAGATAAGCCCTAGCTATAGAGAGAGCAAGTAGTAAGCTGTCTAGCTTTATAATAAGCGCTTTTACATAAGGATCTATCTTATTAGCTATGTTTAACTTATTTAATACCTAGGTAACATACTGTTTTTAATACCCTTCCTTCTAGATATATTTAATAGGATCTTTAGACCGTCCGCAAGTCCTATTAACTTCTAAATATAGAGACGCTAACCTTAGGTAACACTCGCTAACCGCGTTATAATAATAATTAAGCCCTAGTTATTTTCTAGTAGATATTAACGCACATTTACTGTTAAACGGTTAGAATCGTTAGGGGTTTAGGGATTATTATAATTATTATAGATTATTAGCTAACCTATATTTTCTAGAAGATTAAGCTAGGCTTTAACTATATTAACTACTTAATTAAGGTCTTCTTCTAAGTCTACGTTAACTAGCACTCTAGTTAAAGGAAAATGCTTTAGGATTTACTAAGCAATACCGCGAAAGCTTAGCTAGAGAGAATCTTTATTATTAGCATTTAACTAGAATATTACTGTGTATTTCTCCTTATATTATCTAACGTATTTAATTACGAGCTAGGTCTTTCTAATTCCTTTAAGCCTATAAAGAACGACTGCTAATCTGCTGCTATAACTATAAAGCAGCTTATACATCTTTAAAAGCTCCTGCTCTCTAGTAATAAACTATACAGCTTTAGAAAATAACGCAAGGTTAAGCCTAATAGTAAATTATTTATAGTTAACACCTGTGCTAGTTAGTTTTATAGCTTTAGTTAGCACATCTAGGCAAAAGTCTACCCTTATATAGCTTATAGATCTCTTTCTCTAGCCGCTGTAATGCTTAGTCCCTTTTCTCCCTATAGTTTAGCACTATAGAAACACTAAAGATCCTAATTAAACAGTATACTTTATCCTCTTTAATTATAGTATTGCGGCGCTCTGCCTAGGACCTTCGCTCTTTAATACTAAAATTTAATAATGTATCGCCTTAGAGAGCATACTTCGCGATACTAGTAATCTTATGTATCTTAGGCTTAAGTAATAATTTGCTCCTAAGTCGCTTACCCTCTAAGCTAAAGAAGGTAACTAGCCTTAGTGCGATAAGCTCTTAAAGCGTCTAGCCTTAGGTAAACTATTAACTCTTCCTAAAGGCCTCTTCCTATGCTATTTTGTTATCCGCTCTGTTAGGCTTAGAGACATCTAAAAGGTAGACGTAGCAGTGCGCAGCGTTCTAATACTACTAAAACATAGAGTTAATTACCGCGCTAAGCTTAACTGTATTCTTCTTATTAATGCAGCAGGTGTCTATCTAGAAGTATTATAGTCTATTAGCTGCGGCCTGCTTCGCGCAGAACTGTATCTTCCTCCACCCAGCCTTATTAACAGTCTTGCTCATGTCCGCGTTGCCTTCTATGTCCTGAAAGATGACCTCCTCTTTTCCCCATGTATGAGAGAGTATTGCGTAGGCAGGGACATCGCCGCTAGTAGGTTCGCGGAAGAGGATCTCGCCGTCCAGTTTGCGCTGCAAGAGGCGTATGAGAGCCATGGCTGAGGGTCGGGTGCAATCTTATGGCAAGCGCGACTCGTGCGGCTCGTTCGGCGTATCGGCGCAAGGTATTCAGAGGTCGACAGAATGGAAGCAGACGTCGGAGGACGGCTCGTGATACGGTTGTGCAGTGGTGGTCGTATGCGCTGCCTACGAGGCTGCATCGTGGCGCAGGCTGGTCGGCGAAGGGTCACTCATGTTGCCTGAATGTTATTGGAAGCCTTGCGCACTTCACACTGAGTCCTGGCTCGGACTGCTCACCGTTGTTGACATGCCGCAAGCAATTCGAGGTCTTGCGCAGTTGTTTCAAGTTTGATAAGCATCGAGGTACGTTGGGGGCGGATGTGAGAGCGTTTCGCACTTGCTGAATAAGGGAGCCGAACAACCAAAGTGCGAGTTCCGGAGACCGATACCGGTTACATTATCTGAGCGGGGGCCCTAGTTGTTTTAAGACGCGACTTGAGCGCTTACGTAATAATTATAGTGTAATATAAGCCGCACAGGCCGGCAAAGCCAAATTCTGTAGCTGGTAGGTCTATGGCGCTGCACTCTTCGCTTAGAATAGAAGTGTGAGGGACTAGCTCTATACCACTAGGCCGCACATCCAAAAGATATGGCACGCAGTATCGGTTTCCGATAGTGGGTGTAGTATAGAATAATATATATACTAATACGAAGGTATGTGTGGGTCTCGCCTTAGCGAGGGGCCCGTGCGGGGTAGTGGATACCAATACAGGCATGACAAGAAGATACTAGTTAATCTGCGTAGCAACGATGAATAAATTATCCTTACATTAGTAACTTACTACAGGGCTAATAATTACTTATTAACGTAAGTATTAGGCTCTAAAACTTAAATACTAAGGTGCATCCCTGCGTAGCGGGACGCACGGTGTGGCGGGACAAATAAGGGGTACTTGGACTCTTAACCCCTGGAAAGACCACGCGCATAACAAATATAGCTATAATTCTATAAGAATAATCTGCTATAGCTAATTCTAAATGCCTATTACTAATTCTTCCCTAAAAATTACGTTTGTATTATCGCCTCTACGCCTAAATTATAAAGCGCCTTCTATTATAGCATAACAGACTTCCTACCCTATAGCACTAACACTATGTCTTTTTTGCTCTAGATTTTTGTAAAATGGCCTTATACTAGCCTGAAACCCTTCCTCTAATGCCTGTAAGTTATTTTTAGCCTTGTGCGCGCTATTGCAGGCAACTTCATGCAGGGCTGTAATGCTAATCAGTACCTCCTGCGGAAGTGAGTACTGATCCTGGCTAGTGCAGAACGACTCTGCACGTCTGACCTCATCGTTAATGCGTAATGTATATGTGGCGGCTATTAGGCCCGTGGCTGTGCAGAGCCGCAGCCAAGCACTGCGGGACATCTAAAATCCGGCTTTGGATTAGGAGCAGGGCTAGAGCTCCGGAGGTTCGCTACTGCCAGGTTCCAGGCCGTTTTTATCCGAAATTGTATCTGATAGTGGCTGTGCTTGGCAAGCCGCTACACTATCTGTGGCTACCTTCCGTCCTCTTCTCTCTATTAGCATAGTATCGCCATCTACGTAAGGTTAGGGCAGGAGCGGGTCGGCCATACATTAGCTTGTAGTGTTAAATTTGCCACATGCTGCTTTCTTTATAGTTATATAAGCATAGCCGTCAGCGTGCTGCTTATATTACTCTATCGTTACTACTACGCAGCATGTTTCTAAACCTAGCTAACCTGTTTAGAAGAACTATGCAACTAACCACGAAACTGTCGCTTTTATAATGACTTTGCATCCCTTACTTTTAGTAACTTGTCCACCGTCTCGTGGCCTTCTAATGAAGCCGCCTAGAGTTAGTGTTCGGCAAAGACGGAGTAGATTCTATCTAGAATCTGTCTGGATTATCCTAGGATTTGCCCTATGTTAGTATTTTAAACGTACTAACTAATTATATAGTAGCTTAAAACGTTAAAATAAGCTTATTCCTACGTAATATATTAATTTCTTCTAAGCTAGCTAGTGCGTAGTAGTTCTTAGTATTAAGGTGTAGTAAGGAGTGCTTATTCTTAATTAGCTACGTAGGAATAATATAGCCTATAATAAATTAACGTAAATTAGCTAACATTGCTGTTACTACTAATTAAACTATTCTATTACTTCTAAAATAGGTTATATTTATTATTATTACTGTTACTATTAACTCTCCTATAATAGTAGTTATTAAGAGAACTAATCTCTATAACCTTAGTACTTATTATAAGAACGCAACAAGTAGGCCTTTAGTTTTTATAGTAAAGACTAATTAATTACTGCGTGCAATATCTAGGTAATATAAAACGTTATGTATAGAATAGAAATAGCAAAATAGGTACAAAGTAGAAATACTTAGAGGGGTAGTCTGTGCTTCTAGTACGCGAACTAACTACTAGTTAGGGTAAAGTTTAAAGAATAGTTCTAGGCGTACTAATAATAGTATAAATAGAACTTAGCAGTGTTAGAGGATCTAGGAAGAATACTATAATAGTATCCCCCCTCCTATTCTCTTTTTAAATTAGGCGTTAGGTTGCTAGGCTACTAGGTACTAGTTTATTTAGATATTAGGTATAGAATTACTTAACTACTTTAGTCTCTTCTAAAAAATTAGCTAGCTCCTATAATAATTTATTATAGCTAGTCTATTAGGTTAGGTATTTCTAGGTTTATTTTTTCTTATTATAGTAGATGTTAGGATAGTAACCTATAAGGCAGCGTAAGGAGTGTATTATTGCATAGAAGGGTGAATAGTAGCATTTATATATAGATAAGACGAATTGCTACCCTGCAGGAAGACGATTTAAGGCAGCTTATAAGAGAAGGATTACCTAACCCTAGTCTAGGCTACTAGCCCTAATATTATCTCCCCTTCTAGGGCCTCTTAACCTAAGAGGCTAGAAGTAGACTACTTAGTTTATTTTAGCCTAAAATAGCGCTTTTTCGCCTATCTAGAGACCTAGTGTAAGTGTATAGTAGAGCTTTTATTATTTACCTCTACTTTACCTTTACTTTCTCTCTTACCTTTACCCTTATTTTTACTACTACCTTTATAGTTGCCTAGCAGTATTACTTAACTCTATAGGCAGGCTTCTTAGTAAGCCTATACTAGGTATTAGTTACTAAGTTACCTTTCTTCTTTCTTCCTTCTACCCCTACCGCATTAACTAGTAGGTAAGTATATTCTAGGTAGAGAGTATAGGGAAGAGAGATCTAGTATATTTTAGCGCAGAATAGCACTAACTAGATTAAGTAGACCCTTATTACTATCTCTAGTTACTTTCTACTTCTATTTAGCCTATTCTTCTACTAAAGAATCTACTATTGCTTCTATTATATCTAGTAGTAAGACTATAAATAAATTTTATATTAAGGTAACTAAGAAGTCTAGAAAGCGTTCCGCCCTACTCTATTAGGGCTGTATTAAGGCTATAGCTAAGTATAGCATCCTAGGTATAGAAGAGTAGTATAAGTTTACTAGAGGTAATTACCTTTAGCTTAGTGCTATCTATAAGAAGGTGCTATTCTAAATATATCTCTAATAACTTAATAATTAGGCCCCCTGTTTAGCGGTAAGTCTATTATAGCATTTTTTAGCCTATTTTAGTATATTCTAACTTTTCTAGCTACTATTAAGTATAATTTTAGGTCTAGAGAATCTTAAGGGCTTATTTCTAACAGCGACATCTTCTTCTAAGGTAGAGGTTATTAAGCTTACCCTTAAGGAGTATAATAAGGCTGTGCAGTTATATAAGTTATTAAGTAGGAACTATCTAATAAAGATAAACGCCTATTAGACTGCCTTAGATAAATATACTATAGGGCACTCTATATTTAACCTCTAGAACCTATCTACGTTTAACTAGTAAGAGGCGAAGGCTAGTTACCCTCTAATAATACTTATAGAGCTCTTAGACCCTAGAACCTTTAATTCTAAGGCTATTATACTTAACTATACTAATAAAAAGCGGTAAGAGGCTAATACTACTACTAAGGAACTATATAAGCTTATTTATACGCAGGTTAAGTACGTATTACCTATTTTAGCCTATTTTAGCTACTTCTGCTTACTAATATTCTAAAGGGACTTATTTAATAACTAGTATACTAAGAAAGTACTAATAGGGTATAATAAGGCTCTAAAGATTAAGAATTAGTGCGCTTAAAGCAGCGTCTACTTTAATAGTTATAAAAGGTCTAAGGCTGCTCTAAGAAAGTAGGACTTTAAGAAGAATAATAAGAATTTACCTTAAAAGAAATCTATAAGTACTCTTTTAGCGCCTTTTAGTAGGGTTTAGTACTAATAGGGCTATATAGTAGCTAGGTAAACTATATAGCGTTAAAGAGACTAACCTTAAGGTAGCTAAGCGTAAGGAGTAGAAGAGGTAAGTTACCTAGCTCTTTAGGTTAACTCTTAACTTTAGAAAGCGTAAGAAGGTCCTAAGATCTACTAAGCTATCCCCCCCTCGCTATAATACGCGTTAACGTGCTACTAAGAGCGTATTCCTAACTACTCCGCCCTCTTACTAGCAGAAGGGTTTAGCTATTCTTAATACGTACGTTATAGGCTTATATAATAAGAAGTTTAGAATATATTATTAGAAAAAATCTAACCTTCTCTAGAGTAGAAGGGTTATAAATAAGTAGAGTAGACTTAAGAATAAGGTCTGTAAGAGGCATTATAATAGAAATTTTATATAAAGAATAGTAGGCGTTAGCGTAGTTTAGCGTAGTTTAGCATAGTTTAGCATAGTTTAGCGAATATTAGTTCTCGCGACTCTATATAGGTTGCCTTTAGCGTTAGTCTAGTATAGGGGAGCGTTTCTAGTATAAAACTAATAGAGTTAGTTATAATACCCTAGGATAGCGCTAACACTATAGTTATCTAACTAAAGAAATTTATTCTAGTCCTTAAACCTTACTCTTATACTAATTTAGTCTAAAGTATAATAGATATAGGTTCTTCTTTATTAACACTATTAAAATACTACTCTTATAAACCTAGAGATAAAACTCTAAGTCTGTTTAACTTAGAGGAAAAATTCTTAAGAAAAGATTTAAGGTAAAGATAGTAGAAGGTATATTAATAATTAATATATAGTAGAAGATTATTTACTAATTATCTCCCTTCTTTAGACTAATAACCTAGCGGTTGCCTCTTCTTTTATACGGCTTTTTAGGCCCTTCTAGCGTAATATAGCGCTTAGAGGAAATATTATACTCTTTATAGTACGTTTAAAGAGTAGTGCTACTAATATAGATACTAGGTTTCTAAGAGTTCTCTTCTAGAAGATAACCCTTCTAAGAGATAAGGTAATAGTACGACCTATTATCTTATAACTTCCTATTAAGTATTTTATTAATCTTATAGACGTTATTACCTACTAGTTAGAGTATATCTTTTACTAGTTCTAGTAGGTGTAGTAAGAAGCCTATAGGCTTAAAGGGTTCTAATAAAGAGGCGTAAAAGACAAGGTAGATATTTTCTAACCTAGAGAGGTCTACTCTATAGGCTATTTAGCTAATCTTCTCTACTATAGTACCTAGTTCTAGGTACTTCTAGTCTAGCTTCTTTTTTAGATAGAATATTCTAATATAGTAGCTAAAGACGTACACTTTATCTTCTTTTTTTTAACTTAAGGGGTAAGCGCTTCTTATCCTAGAGCTGCTTTTAGTATTTATTAGCGGCTTTAATTTTTCTAGCGCATTTAGCGCGAATCTTAATTAGCTTTATAGCTATTAATATCCTAGTAGGCAACTCTCTGTCGCCTAGTAGCAAAGCGGGCTAGTCTGCGCCCTAGAGGGTAAATCTATAGTAGACCTTAAAGGGAGTCTCCCCTATAGTTAAGTATACGCTATTATTATACGCAAACTCTACTAGTAATAACTATAGCGCCTAGTTATCTTATTTAACGTAATAATAGCATTATAAGTACTGTTTAAGCGTCTAGTTCTATCGCTTAGTCTAACTATCTATCTGTAGGTAAAAAGTAAACGTAAGTACCTATCTTAAATTTAGGTAATAATTAAATAAGTTTTATAATTTTAAGTTTATAATAGGACCCCTATCTAATAGTATAGTAGCTAAAGTGCTATAGAGCTAAATAACCTCTTAGATCTAGGCCTAGGCTAAATTAATTCCGTCCTAATTACCCTTTACTAGGATATAATAGGCTATTTTAGAGAACCTATCTATAATTACTAGGATTACATTATAAACTATTCCTCTAAACTTACTTAGAAGTAATTTAGTAATAAAATCTATTATAACGTCCTTTTATAGCTTAGTTAGAATAGGTAGAGGCTATAATAACCTATAGGGCTTATAGCGGTAAGCTACTACTTTATTATAGGGCGTACAGTTGTGCACGTAATTCTTAACAGCCTAGGGTATCCCCTTCTAGGTATATTTATAATAAAGCTTTGCTAACGTTCTAGCTACGCTAAAGTACTTAAATAATAGAGTATTATAGCATTCTTATATTGCGGCAGTCTATTCTTTAGGCGTAGTAAGAGTCTTTAAACCCTTTTAGCGCTTTTAGGTAGAGGAATTCTTGTTCTTACCCTATTTATTACTATTAGAGCTAGAGTTATTATTAGACTCTAGCTTAATATTCGTTTAATTTACTAGGTTATTACTATTAACGTTAGTATTTAGATCTTTTATAGAGAAGCTTACCTAACTTCCTTTAATTACTATAGTTATTTTACGTACTGCTCTCTAGTAATTTAAATAGTAAGTAGCCCTAGCTAGCGGTAGCTTGCCTCTCTTAGCTATAGCTAAGTAAGTTATAGCGTTTACTATTACTGTCTCCTTCTAGAAGGTGCGGCTTATTAAGCATTTTATAAGCTTAATAAAATTCTTATTTTACTTTCTTATAGGCGCCTTTACCTTAGCTATATAGTTAGGCTAGCGTAAGAGACTGTTAGCTAGGTTTATTAGCCTAAAATAGTGCGTAATAATAAAGTTAAACTTAGATAACGTTAAGTAGGACCTAACCTACCTATTATTTAGGCTCTTAGTCTCTATAAACTATTTAAGGTTATAGTAGTCTATTAGGACTTTAAAGGGCTAACCTTTAAGGTAATGCTACTAGTAGTTTAGGCTTTTAACTATTATAAGGAGCTCTTAATTATGCGTGTTATAATTATACTTTACTATAACTAGCTTTCTTAAGTAGAAGTTAATTAGCCTCTACTTTAGCTTCCTATTCTTATTTAGTAATAACTAGCTTAAAATGCTAGCTATTATACTACTAGAAGTATTAACTTCTACCCTAGTCTTTCTTTCGCGCTTAAAATGCGTAAGAATAGGGACATCTAGAAAGGCTACCTTAAGCTCTTTCTAAGCCTTTCTGCCCTCTAGGCTAATATCTAGTAGAAGGCTCTTCTCCCTTCTTATAGCTTGCCTAGCCTAGGCAGCGTTTAGCGCTTTTTTTATTAATTTAGT
>MU005576.1:607725-618157 GCA_010405425.1 Lentithecium fluviatile CBS 122367 | reverse complement strand
GCCTAGGCTATTAGTAATCTTATAGGCTTTAGGTAAAGCGCGTTATATAGTCTTCTAAGATCTTTAGAAGGCGTCTCTTTTACTAGGTTAATATAAGCTAGAAGGGCGGTAATTACCTTCTCTAGCTACTACCTTTTCCTAAGCCTTTCTTTTCTACTATATAGGTAATTTTATAGGCCTTATACTTAGGTTAGATATAACTAGGCTTCTTATAGTAGAAATATACTACTTTAGATTAGTTAGTTTTAGTTTATAGCTTAGCGCCCTATTTTAGTAAAGATTAGTAGGTTCTACCCTACTTTAGTTTTTTTAGGGAGGTTACTATTTCTCTACTACCCTCTAGTTATTTCTTCTACTACTTCCTCTTAATATTTACCTTAGCCTTACTATACTTACTTTAATAGTAATACTAGCTAATATTAGTAGCCTTCTCTATATTACAGACGCTTAAGCGCTTATTAGGGTTCTAAAGATATAGGTTATTTCTTACCTACTCTAGAAGGTAGTTAAAGAACTTTAGGGCCTAAGTTAACTTATTAGTTAAGCTTACCTCTTCTTATAGGGGATGTATATAATTTAAAAGGTCTATAAGAGACTAAGTTAGGCGCTACTAGCATTCCTTTAGAGACTTTATAGCCCTTTATCTCTACTCTAGTTTACTACTTAGAGACTTTAATATCTTCTTTAATAATTAGTTCTAAGTAACGTTCTATAAGGAGTCTAAAGACTACTATTACTACTATTCTATTCTCTAGGAGGTCTTAAGCTTCTTAGAGATATATCTAGCGCTAAATTAAGCCTTCTAGGCCTCTATTACGAAATAGTAGAGGTTATTAATAAAGTAGCCCTTATAATCTGCGACCTAGAGGTTATAGTTCCTTTAGTCTCTTTTTATAAACGTATAAGGATCCTTTAAGTAGAAAAGGCTGCTTATTAATAAAGTAGTTACTAATTAGTCTACTAAGAATGCTTAGGTTACTAGAAGAAGTGTAGTGCAATCTCCTACCTTAAATCTTACTTACTATTATTCTAACTTCTTAAGTTTAAGCTTATTAAGCTTTTATTACTTCTATTTTTATAAAACTTCTAGTTACTTTCTAGTCTTATTTATAAGTTATTCGCTTAGGCCCTATTTAGGCAGGATATTACTAATTTAGGCTAAGTTAGCTTAGTTACTAGCAGTATAGCTAGCTCTATCTTAATTATTATTTATAGGGCCTACGCCGTCGCTAATAGGATTATTACTAACTTAGTTAGCTATTATAGATAAGATAGCTAACCTTATAGATAGGAAGAATTCTTCTATCTTAGGTTAGTATTAGCTATGCACTCTCGCGCTAACCGTATTAGGATTAACTAAGTATAAACGTTAATAAGACGGTATATAATAACATTACCTCTTTAAACCACCTATAAGGGAAGAGCGATTTAAATGTTAGGATAGTAACCTATAAGGCAGCGCAAGGAGTGTATTGTTGCATAGAAGGGTGAATGGTAGCATTTGTGTGTAGACGAGACGAATCGCTACCCCGCAGGGAGATAATTTAAGGCAGCTTATAAGAGAAGGATTACCTAACCCTAGTCTAGGCCACCGGCCCTAACACTAGAAGTGTAAGAGGATATTAATATAGTACGTATTATAGTAAAAAGGCGCTTATCTATAGTTTAGGGCTAACTATTCTAAAGCTAGTAGTTAGAGTTAATATAATACTACTACTAATTAATAGCCTACTAGGCTAGGCTACTAGCTTAAGAAATAATACTATTACACTAATTACTACTATTAGTAGTAGATAGAAACTAAGAAATAGGCTAATTAATATTATTTAGAATATAAGTATAGCCATTTAATGCGCGGGATAGAGAAGTCTTTATAGGTAAAATATTATTAATTTAATTCTTAGGGAAGTTACTAGAAGCGGGATAAGTAGGCGTATAAAAGGCTACGCTGTCTACTAGCCTTACTAAAGAAGGTAGGTTTAATACGCGAGGCTAAATAGAGTATACTTAGGCTAGAGAGGGCGAAATAGAAGGGGTCTACTAAGAAATAAAGGGCGAGGTATTAGCAGAAAAATAGCCTTTATAGGCTAGAATAGGCGCGTACGTTTAGGCATTAATGCGCTAAAGAACCTACTAATAGCTCTAAACATCTTATTAAGTAGGACCCTAAGGCACTAGTAGGTTCTTAAATATATTCTAACTAGAAGTTAATAGAGCTAGACTATATTATAAGTACGTCTTAAAAATATTAATAGAGCTATAAACCTAAATAAGGCGTAAGACGTTACTAACGTTATAGCTATAAACCTACTAGTTACTATAAGCATCTTATTAAGTAGGGCCTATTAGTTAAGGTATATTAGTACGCTAATCTATAGGAGTATTAGTTAGCCTTATAGCTATTATCTTAACGTTAAACTAGTCTTAACTAGAAAGAGTTAAAGGTAAAGGGTTTTTATTAGAATTAGTACTAAGGATAAGGTTAAAGTCTTAGTAAGCTAAAATAGTAGCTTACTTACTATCTTCTACTTTAATATACGCGCTAATCTACTTATCTTAAAATACCTAATTTGTGGTAGGGATGCTAGGTAAGGGAGCTAGTAGTTAAGTTAAGAAAGCTAGTAAATAAATAGGAGAAGCTAATTAGCGTAAGGGACTAGTAGAAGTTCTAGGCGTTATAGGGGGGATAATAATAGATTTCTTCTTTTTAGTAATAGCCTTTACCTTCTTCTTTATTAAACCTAGCCTAAAGTTAGTAAGTAATGCTTTAAAATAGAAGAAATAAGAAGTTACTAACCTTTCTTCGTATTATAGCATTTCTTACTATTAGAAATATAATTAAGATAGCTATTACTATAAAGAGAAGCTCTATCTAAGTTATATAGCACCTTATATACTAGGTTACCTACCTAGCTAGGCTTATAGTGTTAGTAGTGCTAAGAGCCGCCTTAATAGTTAAAGTAAGACTAAGCTTAGGAATAATAGAAGGTTAAGTACGCATAAGCTAGATACTAAAGTTAATTAATATAGATACTACTAAAGCCTTTATTAGGGTTTACTAGTAGAGTAATGTTAGAGATATTAGAAGTAGTACTACTACAGCTAGAAAAGTAGAATAAGGCTACTATTAAGAAGCTACTATTAATAATAATAGAATTCCTATTATTATTAAAGGCTAAAGGGTTAAAGTTAATATTAGCTATGCGGCGTATATTTATTAGAACTAGGGCGTTATTCTAGATAGCTAAGCGGATAGTATCTTATAGAGCTTAGAGGAACTGCTGTAAGATTACTTAGTTAGCGTACTAGGTAACTAGCATAAGGATTAGCTAGGTTAATTAAAACTAGTTTTAGGCATATAGATAGCAAAGACTGCTTATACGTAGGCGTAGAAGGCCGCGAGCTTAGCTAGAGAGTATTAATAGAGAGCTATAACAGTTTTAAGAGCGAGGTTAATAAAGAGATAAGGGTACTAGAAGAATAAGAAGGGCTTTAATAGGGGCTCTTTATACTTTAAAGCTCGCGGAAAGGTGCCGCGGCATAATATAAAGAGTAAGAGGAGGTTATATAAGGGTAATTAATATAAGAGTAAGTAGTAGAAGACCTTAAACAGGCGATATTAAGGTAATTTTAGGGATAGAAGTTAAATAATAGTTTAATAAGTGCGTATAGAGTAATTTCTTAAAGATAAAGTAGTCTAAATAAAAGGAGGGCAGGAGTTAAAGTAGAGAGCTAGTAAAGTATAAGATAGTTAATAATATAGCAGGATAATTAGGTGTAATGCTAAATAGTTTAGCTAAATAGGTTAGTAGGGTGCTAATCGCGATAAACGAAAGAGTAGTTAGAGAACTAGATAGTTAGAGTACTATTACGTTTATTACTCTAATATAAAAGTAGGTGCGCGTAGGAATCCTAATTAATAGCACTATAAGGGCTGTTAGGCGTAATGCTAAACAGTTTAACTAAATAGGTTAGTAAAGTGCTAATTATAATAAATAGAAAGCAGTCTAAGTACTAGATAGTTAGTGTACTATTACGTTCGTCGCCCTAATAGAAATTATAGTCTATTTAGAGGGTATTAAGTAAGATTTTAATAAAGCTTAAAGAGGCTAAGCTTAATAGTTTAGGAGGAAAATATAGTAGGGAGAATAGCACCCTATCTTAGAGGATTAGTTATTTTAAGATAGCACGTAATTAGGCGGAACAACTTAGTAGCAATTATTCTAATTTAATTAAGGAAGGGTAGGACATAATAAAAGAAGATAACTAGAAGAGGATTTTTAGTAGGCATTAAGGTAGGACCGTTTAGTCGCGAGTTAGTTAGGCCCTAATAAGAATTATATAGTATAGTTTACACTATATAATCTATACCTCTAGAAACTATTCTGCTAGTTTACAGTCTTTTATATTATATACTATATTAATCTCTTTAATTAGTGTTTAAGTGTCTGCTTTATTTATATAATAATATATAATAAGTATATTATTAATATAAAAGAGAATAAGGATATTGTTACGCCTATATTAGTATTACTACCCTACACGTGCCCTTATTAAGCGAGGCTCCTACATTCTTTCGTATTAGTATATATATTATTCTATACTAGGCTTACTATTAGATACTAATACTATGTGCTATATCTTTTAGATGTGTAACCTAGTAGTATAGAGCTAGCCTATTACAGATATAATACTTATAATTATAGAATAAGTAGGGCTCTCCTTCTAAGGCTATAAGCCTAAGCTTTCTAAGTATACTAGAGAACTTCTTATACTAAAGTACTAGTAAATTGCGTATACTATATAGGGCTTATAGGAGTAAAACGCATTTCCCCTTCTTTATATAGCTGTTAGGCAGCTTACAGGCTACGTTTAGCTACTTATTACACTATATATTAAGAAAAGTGCCTATAATATTAAGTTACTAGATCTCTAGGTTAAATTAAGCTATAATAGTAATTATAGTGTAAAAGGAACGCGCTATAAGCGTTATAGTATATATTAACTAAAGCGTATTCTTAGCTTAGAGATCTTCTTAGACGTAGTTACAAGCTTTACATTTCTTAAATATACTATTCTAATTATACTTATATATAAAGACCTATTTAAGCAGTAGTAGCTTTATTTAAGCCTTAGATTAAATAATTTCCTTCTAAGTTTCCTTCTTAAGTAGGGTATTAACCTCTTTCTGCGCTGCCTATTAGAAAAGCTTCTTATATAGGTATAAAAGAAGTAATTTCTACTTAGTAGGTAATAGAAAAAGCTTATCTCTATAAACTTAAGCTTTCTTTTTTAAGTACTTAAATTTTCCTAGTAGACGTAGAGCTACTATAATTACTATATATAGCGTTATATACTTATTATCTATAAAAGCGTTAATTACTTTAGGGTAGATTATTTATAGAAGCTCTTTCTACTCTAGGCTAATATTATATAGCCTATAAAGGGTTGCGTAAGCTCTTATACCTTCTCTAGAAGAATCTAGTAGATTAACTAAATCCTTACGCTGTAGCCTGCGGCTCGCGCGCGTTAGCAGTCTATACACCTTCTTATTATACGCTCGCTTAGAAGGTAGTTCCTATACTTTATCTAAGCCTATTAAAGTTAATAAATTAGTTTAAGAGGTACTAGCTAATTACTTAGCGTATTAGCTTACGCAGCCTTCTAAGTCTAGTAGGCTTACTCTATTAAAAGAGTATACTTTCTAAGAGCTACTAGTTTACTTAGTCTATTCTAGCTATACTAGGCTTTTATTAGTACTTTCTATAAGCTTCTATTATAAAGTAGAGTCTAAAGTATAGAGATTCTTTACTTTTCTAAGCTTTATATAGTTCCCTAATAGCTTACTAGCTAAGCTTACTACCTATATAGCTATATTCTCTACTAAGTTTTAATTACTAGACTAGCCTTCTAGTAAGTTATACTTATATAGTAGCGTACTTCTAAGCTTACGCTTAGAGGGCTCTTATATTACTTATAGCCTCTAGTACTTAGTTACGCTAAAAAGCTTTATTACTTCTTCTACGTTATTAACCTTACTATACTTATAAAGTATTTATAATAATCTAGAGAGCCTTCTTTTAAGAAATAGGTAAGACCTCTTCTAGCTTATAGAAGCGCGTTTTATTAAATATTATATTTCTTATAGTAATTACTTAATTAAGCTATAAAACCTAAATATAATAGATATTAGAAGCTTAGTATTCTATAAGGTACCTAATATATACGCGTAGGATAACTTTAAAAACCCTTCTATTACGCTTAACTACGCGCTCTCTATTAAGTAAGTATACGTAGTAACTATATATATATACTACTCTAGTTAGGGTAAAGATCTACTATAGCCTTTCTAGGCAGCTCTAGCTTAAACTAATAAAAGTATTATTAAAACTACTAGTTAAGTACCTTACTTAGGCTCTTAAATTTATAAGCAGCTAAGAAGCTAATATTATAGAGCTATATAGCGCTCTTTACTACCTTTAGCTAGAGCTTCTTTAGTAGGTTAGCGCTTATTCTTATCTTAATTAACTTAGTAATAATTTCTTACCCTACTTATTTAGCTTCTTTATTTAGCTTATAGGTATATATAGGCGTAGGCTTAATTTTATATTCTTACTCTTCTACCTAGTATTTATAGCGTAATTTTCCTTTCTATAGAAGCATTATAACGTTAGTATCCTATAAGATCTTATAAATCTTAAACTTATATTAGGTACTAAGAAAGCTCTTAAAGTTCTTAAAAACGCGTATAATTTCTATAAGTGTTTTACTCTATAAGTAATATATATAAAGCTTACTACTATATATATTCTTAATTACTATAATCTAGAGCTCTCTACTGCGCCTAAGTAGTATATTAAAAAGATTCTATCAGATTCTCTAGTAGAGGCGTGTTACGTCCCTACGGGGTAGCTAGTCCTATAAGGGTAAGTTAGTTCTTAGGCAGAAGCAACGACAGGGAAGGAGGCTATTAATTACGTAAGTAAATAATAGAGTAGTTAGTATTAAAGTTATAAAACTATTAAATTAATAATACTTATAAGAATCTAAATAATAGATTATTAACTAAGTTAAATACTAGGAACTATAGAGTTCCTGTTATTCCTATATATAGTAATGCTATTTCTTTAAAGTACTGCTATCTTAAAAGCACAGGATAGTTAGCTATCTAGAGATAGTTAACTATCTCTTACTTAGCGGGATATTATAGCTTAGTAGGATAGTATTATTACCTAATCTTAGTTACAGTGTTACGGCGTTACCCTATATTATTACTATTATCCTATTCTTTTTACCCTTTATTCTATATTCTTAGATCTTAATATTACCTCCCCTCTTTCTAGGTAATCGTCCTAATACCCCTACTTATCCTTCTATACTATATTTAACTATTAGTATAAAGTCTATAGTGTCCTACGCTTTTATTTATATTCTATAGACCTTACTAACTATACCTAAGAAATAATAGACTAATAGAGCGCGTGCGCCTTATAGAGAAACTTCTACCTTAGAGCGTTAATTCTAGGTAGCGCGTATACACGCAGCTGCGTAAGAGATATTATTTTAGTATAGTTATTATAAAGAGAAGGGTCTATAGTGTTTTATAGATATAGCATCTAGTTATTACGCTAGGTATATTATAGTAAAAGCTAAGTATAGTCTATTTATTCCTAAGAAGAAGTAAGAGAAGGTAGAGTAGAAGAAACGTAAAAAGAAGTTAGCTCTTCTCTATATAGAGAAGTCTGCTGCGTAGATTACTTAAGTAGTTACTTATATATAGCGTAAACTAGCAAAGTTAAAGAGTTATAAGTAAGATATAGCGCGTTATAACCTTACCTTATTATAGGTTTAGAACTAATTAAATAAGTTAAGTGCGCTATCTTTATCTCCTATAGGTATAGTTTCTACTAACCTAGGCTAGTTATAAGTTAATAGTCTTCCTTCTAATTCTTTATTAAATTAGCTTCTTAATAATTTCTTATCCTTAGTTCCTTTAGAGTCTATTCTTAGCAATTTAGGTTTTTTACTATTATAGAGGATAGTGCTACTCTCTAGCTAAGAGTAGTTTTCTTAGTTACGTTTATTTAGTATAATAATAGATATTAAACCTTAGTCTTACTTCTTTAAGTAATTACTAATAGTTCTATAGGTTAGCTTTAGGTTCCTATATATTTTCTAACTTAGAATAACCTTTCTATTTTACTAGCTATTCCTAGTAGAAGTTACTATTCTAAAAGTTCTATTAGTTTACTTTGCGGTACCTACGTAGTGCCTTAACTTTATACTTATTATCTTTATCTTTCTAGTAGTAGAACGTTATTTATAATAGTATTCTAGGGTCTACTAGCTCTAGAGTAGATATATAGAATACTAGATAGACCTTTACATCTTTTAGAAGTTAGAGTTTATAGTTTACTAGGCTAATTTATTTAAGAACTAAAAATAGTCTAACTTTTACGTAGTCTAGTCCTTTGCTTAGTTATATTATATAAAGATTTTTTATAAGCAGATATACTCTATCCCCCTTCTTTAGCTAAGGTGCCGTTTTTTGTTTTTAGTTATTATATTTAATACTTTTTTATTATGCTTTTTTTATGTTTTCTTTTATTTTTTTGTGTGCTTTGTGTATGTTTTTAGCGTTGTTAACTGCTGTTTTTGTTTATACTTTTATTAGTAGAGTTCTTTTAAAGAGATGTAGATGTCTTCTATAGTTTATATAGAACAGCGTTCGTCCTATTAGTTCTAATTTCTTATTATTATATACTAATTAGGCTATTAGTAGTAGTAATACCTAATTATTTTATAGTTTATTACTATATATCTTTAGGTAGGTTTTTATAGTTCTGTTTATTCATTCCGTTTATCTATCTATTTGCGGATAATAGGCTATTAATAATTTTTATTTTATTCTAATAAGTACTATTAGTGTTATCTAATAGTTAGATATAAATAGCTTATCTTAGTTGCTAATAATTATCCTTAGTATTCTATAATACCTAACTAGTTAGTCTAGGATTACGAATCTAAGTTATCTTGCTATATAGGTATTTTAGAATAGAATTATCTCTATATACTTAGTAAATTAGTTAATAATTACTAGTATTACGTTGTAGAATGTGTTAGTTACTAGGTCCTTAGAGTTTAGTAGGCTAGTAACAAAGTCTATAGAGATATTAGTCTAGGGTTCTTCTAGAATCTAGATAGCTTACATTTCTCTATATAGTGCATAAGTACTATGTTTATTCTTCTAGCAGTCTACGTATTTCTAAATATAGTTTATAATCTTTTACTTTATTCCCTTAAATTAGTAGTTGCGCTAGATAAGTTCTATAGTTCTTATAATGCTAGGGTGTCCGTGCATTAGGTTATTATAGTATTATTTAATAACTTATTCTTATTATTCTTTAGGTACTTCTTATTCTATTATAAGGAGTGTATTAAGTTCTTATAATAGGCTAAGTAATCTATCTTTATTCTATACTAAGATAGTAGCGCGTGCAATTATTTTATTTCTAGCTAAGTTACTTCGCTAGCTTAGTATATTAGCGCGTTCGTTTTCTTTTCTAGGTGTGTATACAATTCTAAACTTATACTATCTAAGTACTTTAGACTATCTTACTTATCTTAGCGTAAGATCTTTTATTATTATAAACCTTAAAAGGTTCTTATAATTAGTAAAGATAATAAGCTTAGAGCAGCTATATGCGTAGATTTACTAGTGTTTAAGTGCTTTAATAATTATAAATAGTTCCTTATTATAGATATTATATTATATTTCTGTATCCGTAAGCTTCCTTAAGTAGTAAGCTATTAGGTGCTATTTTCTATTTCTTTCTTACTTTGCGTAGGCTCTAAGGGCTTAGTTGCTTGCGTCTATCTTAATTTATAACAGCTTATCGCTTTAGAAATTAATAAGTACTAGTAGTATAATGCATACTATTTATAAAAGCTAGAAGGCTTTTTCCTATTTATTTTCCTATATAAATAGTACGTTCTTCTTTATAAGTTCTATTAGGGGTATAGTAACTGCTGCGTATTTTTTAATAAACTATTAATTAAATCTACAGAATTCTAGAAACTCTTAAATATGCTTTACTATCTTTAGTTATAGCTAGGTATATATAGCTTTAATCTTATCTAGACTTATCTTAATGCCTTATACATTAATAACAAAACCTAAGTATTTAAGTTCTTATACGTGGAACTTACATTTCTTTAGTTTTAGGCGTAGGTTTACTTTATCTAGTACGCTAAGTACCGCCTTAACATATTCTTAGTAATCTTTATTATACTTAGAGAAGACGAGAATGTCGTCTATATAAGTAATAATAAATATATTAAGGTGTTCTTATAGTACGTTATTAATAAGTGCTTAAAACGTTGCTAGCGCATTAGTAAGTCTAAAAGGTATAACTAGATATTTATAGAGTCT
>MU005576.1:494037-599511 GCA_010405425.1 Lentithecium fluviatile CBS 122367 | reverse complement strand
ACCGAGTTGACGTAGTCGCTATGCCCCTTCAGCGTCAAAAGGCACACACCGCTGCGGGCGTCCCAGATCTTGACCGTCTTGTCTCTCGACGCTGACGCAACCCAGGCCGAGTCGCGTGAGAAGGCGACCGATTCGACGTGGTTGATATGCCCCTTCAGCGTCAAAAGGCACGCACCGCTGCGGGCGTCCCAAATCTTGACTGTCTTGTTGTCCGACGCTGACGCAACCCAGGCCGATTCGTGTGAGAAGGCGACCGAGTTGACGACATCGCTATGGCCCTCAAGCGTCGAAAGACATGCACTCCATTTTTCTTCTATAGCCGGCTTTATTGTAATCCAGTTTGGCTCTTCTCTCTTGAAAAGACCTCTAATTAGGCTTTGAGTGGGGCTAAACAGGAGTGCCGAAGCATAGGCCTGAAGAGGGCTCTTCTCTATTGCTAGCTTGTGAGACATAATAAATCGGCGCGCATCTTTAACTAGTTCATTCAATGCAGGTGCATCTGTTCGTCCCTAGGGTACGTTAGTATGTGTTGTATATAGCATTATAAGCTTGTATATTACCTGCATAAAGAACTCGAGCTTTGCCATTAACACGACTCCTTTCGACATGCTCTTGCAAAGGCTAAGAGCCTCTATCCAGTAGAGGTATCGCTGTCTTAGAAAGCTGTCGACAGCGCCTCCGTCCTGGAGATCGATGTTATCCTCTGCAGAAGGGCCAGGATTCCAGTCACAGAGGTGATCGATCCAGTAGATACATGGGTAGCGTGACGCTGCCAGTGGATCGGGGTCTGGTGTCTCAATCTGCTCGGCTGGATATCCTGGCGCATCTAAGCCGTACATGTCTCGTCGGAGCGTCATAGACATGACCTGAAGCGATTTAGAGAAGATGAACTGGTGAACATTTCCGATCCCGCACGGAACTAGGTCCTGTCTTGCTTCCTCGGATAGAAAATCCCTAGCTGACTGGTGGATAATGTAAACATTGTCTTCTCGTACTGTAAGGAACGAACCACACATCTTTACAATCGCCGCAGCAGCCTGATTTATATTCTGGACTTGTGTTGGCAAGCCAGATAAGACGTAGAGTTCCTGCAGGTGGAGTGGGCGATATGTAGCGAGAACTGTGGAGAGAACCTGTCGGCACAGTTCTGGATATTGGCGCCGCAACTGTTTGATTTGCTGTATCATCCGACGATATACGTCCTTTAATTCTGTTGGGACTTCTTCGAGGATCTGTAGTACCTCCCAGGCCATCGCCTCCTTTAGCTCTTTAATAACAAGAGATACCCAGAGGAAAGTGCCATTTGCCTTTTGTTGCATATTCTTCCGGACCGAGTCTTGGAGGAGTGTGTCGTGTTTAATTTCTTGCAATTCTAAAAGGCAACAGTCAATGTACGCATAAACAGCGCGGGATACTTGCGCGGCATTTTCTTTAAGTTCAAGACTCAGCCTGATCCCAGATTCGTTAAGTTGTAGTCTCTGCTCGATATGGGCCTCGTTGCGGCTGCTTACAATCCACTTAACACGAAAAGATATAGACGACATCAGGACGATGAAGTCCAACAATTTTGGCAATTCCACCACGCATTCGTCAAGCGCGTCAATGATAAAGTACGTGCTGTTTAAGCTCGGATCTCGGACGATGTCTGTGAAGATCTTAGACAAAGCAACCCAGGCATTTGCATCCTCGAAGAGCGCTTTGCCTGCATGGTCGTACTTCTTCTGTATTTGAGACACGAGAGATGGCTGCTGGTTGATAAGTAAGTACAGCAGACCTCGCAACACGGCCGTGGCGTTGTTGATTCGGGAGTCCGTGGCCTGGCAGAAGAAGTAGGACAGCTGGTCTGTCTTCATCATTGACTTGCCCAACTCATTGATGATGCCGCAGAGCAACATCGTCTTGCCCTTACCAGGATCGCCCTTGATCCAGAGCAGTCGGCTGTTCTCGTCGTCACGCCATTGTCGGAAGTCGGGGTTCTCGAGGATCCAATAGTAAGAGTCCTCCAACAGCCCGCCCTTAGTGTCTTCGATGCGCTTCTTGTCATCCCGGGGATCCGTAAGGCGTAGGTCTTGCATACATTTCTCCAGCTTGCCGATTTCCTCCCGGAGCCGTTTGAACGCGCTTGCCGTCCCTTCGCCATAGATAGGCGGTATGTGGACATCAAAAATGCCCAGTAATGAGTACGCTCTATCTTCTTCAAGCTTAGTCTGGCGGTATTCTATCCACGACAATCGGTCATTAACGCTGAACTGAGATAAGGGGGTTCCTTGAAGTACTAACTCAGGAATAACCGTGATCTCGTGGATTTGCCGTCTTAGTGACCTTTTGTCACCGAGTCGCTTGCGTTCCCGAGAGAAGAATTCAACCGAACGCGGAGCAAGAAGCTCTTGGAGCGTCCAACCCCGAGTGAACCATCTGCTAACTCGAAAAGCCGGCTCCCAAGCGAATTCGGGGAGTCCATCGCTTGCTTCCCGCTTAGCTGTCGAAACATCCGATAGATAGACGTAGCATCGAGTCGCATTGCGGTACCAGCGGAACATGGAGTTGATAGAGTAAGAGAGTTCGGCCTTGTTTGCTTTGTTGATGCAACAGGTGTCAATCCAAAAGTGTTGCAAGCCATCTTGTCCAGCTTGTTCTCCGCAGAACCGGATCTTCTCATAGCCAGGCTTGTCCCTGCCAGCGCCCTTTGTGAGGTCTTCGAAGGTGACCTCTTCGGTATCTGGCCCCCACGTATGCGAAAGTATCGCATAAGGAGGGATAGCCTCGTCGCTGAACTGACCAAGGCTGAAATCGCCACCATCGTAGCGTCGCAAAAGACGCATCGCTTCGCATGGAGCTGGACGGAGCGGGTTATCGAAGGGGATGTTGGTGGTTTCGACGCGGCAGCCTAACGGAGCTGATGAGACTAGCTTTACAAATTGTTCATCCGGAGAGGATATCAGCTTTCGCTATTAAGGTTAGCTAGCGTATAGGTATATAAGAGACTGAGCTATACTAAAGAATTGCATCTGCAAGCGCAACGCTCCAAAGGAGGGCTGCTGTACCCCGCTAAATCGAAGGTTTAGTGAGGCGGGAGTTGGGTGAAGCTGAGGTTGAAGAAGGGTGCGGCTGGTTTTATAGCCACAATGTGGCGTAGTAGGGCTAAGATGCAGAGATCATGCCGCAGCTGAAGGTGAATTCGCATGCGACTTTGGTTCTCTCTTGAGAAGCGGACGAACACCTTAGTGACGCTAGCAGGGAGGACGGCCTAACCGCTCCGGCTAGGAGCTTGTCGTGATATGCTGACTGTGAGAAATAGTTGCGAGTTGCGAGTTGCGAGGTTTTAGGCCTGAGAGCCTCACGAAAACTTTAAGCACGAGCCATAAGGGTTCGCCAAAAGCCTTGTGGGAAGCGGAGATCCTGCCCCCGTGCCCGATTTTAGGTCCATCCCACTTCCACATTTAGCTAGATTATTATACCCCTCTGTCCTCCGTTGAACTCTTTGGGCCTACTAAGTTTGTGTTATAAATAGTTTTTAACGCTGATAAAGAGCATAGTAAAAGTAGGTACTATTCTTACTAGCTAGTATAGAGTATGTGTAAGTTAGTGTAGTTAAGGTTAAGGGTTTACAGCAGGAGCTAGAATAACGCCTCAGCGAAGCAACAAAGGTTACCATTAAACCTCTTATTAAAGAACAAGTAAGCACGGCTTAATTATTTACGAATTGCAGGTGTACCTATACTTAATCTATATAACATCGCCAATCTATTAAATTGTCCATTCTCGGCATTTAAATACCTTTTAGTATAAAGATAGGCTGTTACGTGCTAAGGCACGTGCCCTCGCTAGCTAAGCGATTTTCGCACTTATATAAATAATATTATCTTATATCTATATTCTATATAATATTATTATACATAATAGTATTATTTTAGAGTATTATTACCTTTTTAGCTATATAGCTAAGTAGTTACGAGGCTCGTCTTATAATATAAGCTCTCTATAAATTAGACAGACAAACTTCTATATAAATATATTTATTACATTAGTATAGTTATAGGAGATTAGAAGTTATCTAAGTATATTATAAAGAGGTAGAATTATAAAAACTATAGCGCGCGTAAGCTTACTATCGCTATGAAGTTAAAGTACTAATAGTTTGTTCCGTTACGACGGTTGTTCCGTTAAGGGTGGACGGACGTTAGTGAGTATTCGAAGTTGCGACACGTCAATGGAATACAGTATCTCGGATCTCTGGGGGAGTTCGCCTGCTCAGCCTCTGCGCTAGACCCCGCGCGCTATTCGTCCGCTCCAGATGTCGGCCTGATTACCCCCGCTTCTCCATAACATTGCACCGACTAGCACAAACAAATCCTCCGCATCTACCGTCTATTACGAATAAACTCTCCGCATCGGCATAGGAATGGGAATGCGCGTTTTGGATCATTGTGGTAGTCACATATACTACTAACGTGCTTCAAGTATAAGTACTGCTCGTGAAACCGTAGGTCTTTGCTAACAAAATATCCAACTTCATTCGCTCCAGGGCAATCGCTAGAATCAACCAATCCACATTCCACAGAAGTCATCTGTCAGTGTCCGATCATTTTTTCGAAATCATTGTTCTGTACAGCCTCTCCGCAGCCACCTCATCACCATGCCTCTTCCTCTGATCCACTACCTCTACCCCTCCGGACTACCCAAGTACCTACACCAGCATGCCAATGGAGAACATAGCTGGGCGCTCGTGACGGGTGCAAGCGATGGTATTGGCCGCGCATTGTGCAGTGAGCTGAGCGCACGTGGATTTAACGTCGTGCTTCACGGTCGCAACGAGGCCAAACTGGCACGCGTACGCGAAGAGCTCGAAGCAGCGCATCCCCAACGGCAGTTCCGAACCGTCACGGCCGACGCGGGCTCATTCACACCGGCAGATATCGACCGCATCGTCGCACGAGTCGCCGACATACCGCTTACAGTACTCATCAACAACGTGGGCGGCACCGCGCCGCTGTCATCCAATTTCAAGCACTTCGAGGACACTACACAAGCGGAAATGCAAGCTCTCTTCTCGCTCAACGTACAATTCCCACTGCAGCTAACGCGCGCCTTGCTCCCCCGGCTCCAGCTCCAACAGAAGCCTACGCTGGTCATAACCTGCGGCAGTCAGGCCAGCATTGGCCAAGCATACATGGCGGCATATTCGGGTTGCAAAGGCGCTTTGCATGCCTGGAATCGCGCGCTAGCCGCTGAGCAGTACGAAGCCCGCTCGCAGGTGGAGATTCTCGAGGTTGTGGTTGGGGGAACCTACACGCAGCTGCTCCAGAAGGACGAAAGATTCTCTGCCGGCCTTTTCATGCCAAGGGCTGAGACGATGGCCAGCGCTGTGCTTGCGAGGGCTGGCCACGGTCACCGTTCTGTTGTTCCGTATTTCTGGCACCTTGTGCAAAGCGGTCCGTTGTACGCCCTCTTGCCTGCATCGATCGCCGACGGCATCATCGCCAGTGTCTTGAAGCCCAGCGTTGAAGCGAAAGCGAAATAAGTCAAGTCTCGCCGGCTGCGAGCGCAGACGCTGATGCTTGTGAGTACGTCGCCTGGTGCGAGCAAAACGTCGGCCACCCTATTGTTGAGTACCATGGTGCACGGGAAAGGGATGCGGAGCGGCAAGGAGGTGCGAAGCGGCAGCAAGATAGAGGTGCTAAGTAAAAGGAAGATAAGAAGCGGCAGGCAGAATACAAAGCAAAGGAAAGATACTATATAGAAGAAAGATAGCGTACTTTACAAGCATGCTTGACATGTAGGTATACTAGAGACCTTATTTCTTAAATAAACACTAATTAATTAGTTACAATAATATTTCTAGTGCTATTAGCGCGCTAAACTCTACTTATATTTATAGCATAGTTAAGCGCTGCTAATTATTATATTACTACACCCTGCTGTTTATTACGCAGAGTAAGAACATGGCCGTAGCACCCTGCACTTAAGTCCTTTAGGCGCGCCTTCGCGTTCGCACATTAAGATAACATTTATCTCGGCTTACGGACCCGCCATGCACGAACAATTACTTGAACATCAACATTCAAGTGGGTGTGGGAAGAGAAAGGGGGCAAGAGCGCCGACTGCAATGCAATTCATTCGGCGCGAGATGCCTTGTTGATCACACTTATCCTTCACAGCTATCCTCATCCAAACCAGACGAACAAGCCAGCACAGAAAGCGCACAAGTAGTCAGTCATATGTTCCAACGGCACGTAATCAGGCGCGCCGACCATATCCCACAAATGTGGAGCGACAGATTTGCCCAATGTCCCAGCATCCAGGCCAGGGTGTTGTCTCTTCAATTTCGCCATGAAGCACTGCATCTCAGAGAAACGTTTCGTAGCTGCCAGTCTCTCGGATCTATCAAGTGTTGTGCAGAACGCCGTCCAACTGTCTCGTTCGCCGTAGAAGCCAGTCTCGCGGCGAAGCGCGCTTACGTTCTGGACCATTCGCACCCACACGTCTAAGGCTTGCTCAGCGAAGACGACGTTGCTATCGAAGATGCCACCTATTCGACTCGCCTCTTTCCCTCGCAGTTGCGATACTAGATCCAGTAGGTACCGGTACTCCGCAGTCTCCAAGCTTTCGGGTACGAAACACGACAGGTGCAGCTCATGGAGCAGCTCTTTCTGCAGTGAATCTCTCTCAGTAGATTCCACAGGTGCGGGCACGGGTGTAGACTGCAGGTCGTTTCCAGACGCCGCAATGGAGGTGTCGCAGTCTTCAGTCGCACTGCGGGAGAGCGATACGTCCGGAAAGACTGAGCCGCACGTAAGCTTCAGTCCAACCTCCCGTTCATTTGACGTCACTCGTGATAGAACGCGTCGGTTGGCATCCGGAAGGGGCGTTGATGATAGCCCATGGGTAGTACTAGGCGTCAATGCTTCGTCCGCATCAATAGGTAGAGTGCCAATAGTATTTGCGTTCAGCGCTGAAGTTTGTTCGGTAACTGCAGGCTCCTCAACGACCAATTCCGACGGAGACGGAGGGACCGAGTACACATTATTCGATCCCCCGCCTGAGTCTGATGTCAGTTCTGACCTTCTAGATGATACCCTTGGCAGTCTTCTTTGTGATGTATCGAGTCTGAAGTTGGCACGACGTATTCCGTCCTCGCCTCCATGTGTACAGAGCGTCTCATCCCCGGGAGAGTGGAGTGAATGGAGTTCAGGTTTGCGACGCGGCACCGCGCTAGAATGACTTGGGCTAGGTGGGCAAGTATGCTTCTCTCGATGTGTGGGGCGGACCTGCCGACGTCCGTCGCTCCGTGGTGAGAACAGAGGTGGGCGAGGTGAATGATCTCGTCTCGGGCCATCAAATGCCGCTTCTTCAATTCGCTCTCCGGCAATTGCGGTCGTGGAGCCGGATTCGGATCGGTCGGAGTCGCTGTCGATAGACGGTTGGTCTCCGCCATTATCGCATCGAAGTAGGGTCACCCCTAAGGTTCCGTTTGCGCCATCGCTTCGACCTGTGGCCATTTTGCGGCGCTTGGTATTAACACCTACGTCGCTGTTTGGTGCACGTTTTTTCGTCCGGTCCGCCGACCTCATTTTGCGGATCTTCTGGTGTGCGCGATGGACCATCCAGCAAGTGAGGTAGATTTGAATCCTGTCGCTTTGTGAATGGTTCATCAGTCAATTATTCTCTAACTTCGCAGGCTGAGTTGAAGTGACTGACTTTTCCTTATCATCTTCATTGTCCCAACTCAGTGCGGTATGGGAAAGCCTCTCTTCTGGCGACTCCGACTCTCCCCAAACTTGAGCAGCAAACCTCGCGACTATTGGGCCAGTGTATTTGGCGACGAAGCCCGGATCGGCAACTGCTGTTTTCAGAGCGCTCGGGCAGTGGTAAGTTTCCGCTAAGCGGTGTACCACCTTACGTGTGCTTGCATTTAGACTTTTAAGAACCGGCGATTCAAAGGTGGGAATCGATGTGCTGGGAAGATTGTCCCGCCGGAGACCCAAGCGATCCATCCACTGATTTGAGTCTCCCTTGGTGCAGTTCAAAAGGCAATCGGCGAGTTCATAGTCAATGTGTAGATTGTCCATGATCTCGAATCGAGTGGGCGGGGTCATATTCCAAGCACAGTAACAATGCGCTGCGCTTGGATAAAACGGACAAGCAACCGTAAATGGGCAGAGAAGCAAGAGCGTGCGGTAGTACGAACCACAGCCGAGCAGGTTGGGCGTAATTTGAACGGTGGAGAAACAGGGTGCTCGACCAGATTTTTAGGCCAAACTTGGGACAAAATGTGCATCGACTGCAACTGCTGCGGAGCATCGGATCAGGCAGACGTGTACCCTGTCAGTGTGCTGTGCCCGTGCTCGCTAGGCAAAGATAGGGGTCGTTTAACCAATCACAGGAGGCCTCGATACGAGTCCAGCACTGCCTGCAGGTCGAGCGTAGAAAAAAGGGTGGTCTTAGGGCCAAATGATGTAAAAAGTGGTGTTGTCGGACCCTGCACCTTGCAGATGTAACCACATGAGACGCCACGGCGGCGGCACAGCAAGGCTGCATGGGTGCACCCACGTCCAATCGTTACCGCACCAGATTACCATTTGAGACAGATCTCGAGTCAGATTCTGGGCAAATGCGCGGCCTCCCAAACTTAAAGCAGCTACTCTGTTGCGACATGGGAGAGAAATTGAACAAACCGCAAAATCCAATACGCACTGGCGAAAATCAACAAATGAACCTTGCAAAAGCCTTGGTAAGTTACTCGCTCCCACGGAAGATGTTCCAATCATTAGCGAAGCTCTCGGATGCCCTGCGAACTCTGAGCAATTCCGCACACCATCTTCGAACAGCTTAGGCACCATAGGTAGCGTAAGGCCGCATGACCATGTCAGTGAACAGAACCCAAAATTACAGAACCCAAAATTACAGAACCCAAAATTACAGAACCCAAAATTACAGAACCTAAAATTTTAGGACCGTAACAAAGGAAAACATAAACGCGTCTCCGAACATTCCGCGCCCAATCCTACTTTACTTCTCCTCCAAACCACTCCAGCAATTGCTCGTTGTACATTGACAGTCCACGCGCAATGAAGCCCACCGAGCATCCTGGCATGTCCACAAGCCTGGCAAAAAACTGCGCCAGATCTTGGGTGAACAACGGCTCCTGCACCCATTTGTCTGTATCCACCATCTCCCACCTCCACGTGCCCAGCATGTTGAATGCCTCCATCGCGAGACTCGCGCTGCGATATTCAGTCAGGCTGTCAACATATTGCGTCCACGCTTCCCCAACACCTCCAGTGTATCCCGTGGCCGTTCGGAACGCGAGAAATTGTGTATGCATTTCGATCCAGAGGAAGAATGCTTCTTTCAAGTCGGACAGGCGGCCGCCCGCTGTCATTTGGTCCTTTATTTCGGCTGTCCAGATGTCGTTGATCATGGTGTCCAGTCCGCCCAAGACCTCCATTGAGGGTGCTCCACTTCTGAGGACTTGCAGGAGTTTATTGAGAATCTTTCTCCGCAGAATTTGTGTGCGCGCCAGACTTAGGACGGGTAGCTCGTTCGGGCGCGTCTGTGGGCCATCAGGACTTTGCGACTGAATTCGCATGTTGGCTGTGCGTGCTTCTTGGGTATTTGCATCCACTAGCGAAGTTTGACCGGCCGCCATCGTCGTCTGATTTGATTCGTTGCACGGAGGAACAGGTGCTCTTCCTGGTTCGACAGTGGACGATGCCTGCGCCGCGGTCGTTGTTCTGTTAACCTTTCGCTGCCGATGTGGAAATTGACAGGCCCGTTTGAGCGGCCGTTCGGGTGGTTCCTCGATGGGTCTCTTGCGGTTCGTCGATCGAAGGGGGTCGGACTCGGTACGCGATGAGATAACCGAGTCCGTCTCATCGCTCTGCTCTAACTGACTGTCCGTTTCCCCTAGCTCAATGACTTGAGGTACACGTCTATCCAGACGCGTAGTATTGGTCAATGTAGGGAAATTGGCATCATGCAAAGGTAATGGAGACGCGGAAGCGTCGATCAGCGCGTTCTCAGTCTCAGTAGACTCTGGAGCCTCTGTATCTGGACGCTCATCCCTCATTCCAGCATCGTATGAGGATTCCTGCCTCGCTCGAGCTGTCGCGGCCAACCCAGCCTTTCTATACGCTCGTCGGGCAATCCAGCAGCGAAGGAGGTAGATAATTCTGAGAGTCTCATCAACGAAAATGTCTCTTGACCAAGATTTCATAAGGAACGGGTACAGACCTCGTTCTGTCCGGCTCTCGGCCTGCGAAAAGATTCTTGGGATAGAGCGTGGTGGCGTTATGTATCGCATCCAGCAGATGATCGCGCGTGTTCCCCCAGACACTGCTGCCGTGGATATCGAGCAGCTGTGTCGCCTCCGGCTGCAGGAAACCGAGGGCTTTGAATCCTTCCCTAACTTCCCTCGAGGAAAATGCATTGGCAGTTGAGTCAACGATGGCTTGAGTGGAGTTGTAGAGGCCTTTGACCACCTCTGCTTTGAATTCCGGCCGTGGTGCACCTGGGCTGCTGTAGTCTCTGAGCCCCAATGACTCGACGTAATCATTGGCAACGCGTCTGTCGCATCCCACGAGCGTAGGCTCGACATCGATGTAGCCTGTCTTCTTCATGCTGATGAGCTTGTAACGAATGGATTGAGACTATTCTACAGATGGCAAGAACGGTCTTTCCGAGCGAATTTGGTGGTAAAGAGTTGGCGAGCGATTTAGTGCAGGCGGCAGGACGGGAGGTTGGAAGGCAGGGTTCATTTGTCCCTTACAGGGATCCTTAATGGCCGAGGCGTCCAGCACCCGAGGACGATAACGAACACGCATACGCACAAGAATCATGAAAATAGATCCTGTACTTAACTTTATAAGGCCTGTTGTAAATGTAGTTGCCTAGATTGATTAAACTTCTTATGGCCGATTTTATTTTAACTAAGAGCAAGAAACTAAAGATTCTATGGCTACCATAGGTATCCTATAAGATTAGCATCGGCTTTCGGCAAGTATTACCCTATAGAGAAAGATGCCAATAAACCTACATTAAACTCAAACTGTATTAGAATACCAAATAGGACGGACGCTAAACTTTATTCTATTGTGGCTGGAAGCCGAACGCGCCCTGCCCGAGGATAATCAATGCATTGCATGTAGGATTGCGGCGTAAGGTCTAGGATGCAAAGCCATCCGACTCCTCTGATCTAACCATTCCCCCATTGTTCCCATGAATAAAGTAGTCGGCGCTTTGAAAGGCCTCAGGCTCTCCGATTCTTATCAGGCGATGAAGATTTTCAATGGAAAGTGGATGTGGCTGCATGGATGAAACCTGCATCGCACACTTGGGCGCCGTGGGACAGTACATTGCCAGGGATACCTTGCACTTCGGGGAGCCCGGAAGTTTCGCCTCGCGCCCGTACACTAAAGCAGCGAACCCTTATCGCCAGCACAAGCCTACCTATGGTACTCACAGTACGAAGAGGGGTAAGAATTGGAGCATTTCATTTCAAACGGAAACATGTGGCAAATGTGAACAGCCTGGTTCGGGGAGTGAGCAAAGAGCATGGCACCATGAATAATTCCCAAGTTTACCTTAGCTCCCGAAAGCTACGGAGTACTGACAGTCTAGTTACAGAGAGGAGGTTTCAAGTCCACATTATTCTGGTTTGAACCACTCGAAAAGAAAGGAGTTGTAGCCCTTGATAGCTCCCAATTCATGGTGCCAAGGGCTACCGTCAAGCATCGTCAACTGCTGGAATAATTCCGCCAGGTCTTCAGCAACCGTAGGGTGCGTGAACATCCACTTATGCTCAACCGGTCCCACCCTGCGGCGCATGACGTTATACGCGATGTACGCGGTGGGTTTATCTGCGAGCCTCAATGACCTCAGATGCTTCGGCCAATCTTGAAAGGAGCCAGTGTAGCGCACCGATGTCTGAAAGGTATGTAGATGACTGCGAAGGTGCATCCAGCTTTGAAAGGAGGTATGGAGAGTAGTGAACCAGTCCGGTAGCTTTGACTTGATGTGTTCCTTATCGCTGCTCCAAAATTCCAGAAGCAAATCATCAACGTTAGCCTTGGCCTCGGTGGTACCGAGATGAGTTAGCAGAAGCTGGAAGAGCAGGTACCGCTTCTCCCTTTCGGTACGCTCTTCGTTGGCCGGCGTATTCGATATGTCGGTGTGGGGCGATGGCGGCCGCGGGATGAAGTGATCATTTCCTGAATCCGATGACCGACTGGAAGTGTCGCAAAGCACTCGACCACGTCCAATACTGTGTTGTGCCGACTCCTGGACTGGACCTGGTGAAGCTGCGCTCGTGTTAGTTGACTAGGAATGTACTAGGTGCCCGGTTCTTCATTCACCATTCTCATCCGCCTCCATCTCCTCTGGTTCTAGCTCATGGATGCTCCGCGGCCCCTGCGCCCTTGAGTCCACGGTACCCTGCTGCAAGGCATCTTGGAGGTCGTCTTCGCTCTGAGGCTCTTGCTGTGGTTCCAGATACTCCCATTTATCCGTCCGAGGCCTCTTTTCTGGGTTTAAATCTTCCCGAAGGTCGCTTGCAACGCGCTCTTTCCTCTTCGCCGACAACGATCGGGGGCTCTGCGGACCGAAGCTCCTGTTCACGAGATAAGTTAGCAACGCACGGTATCAAGACGTGGGAATAAATGTGTCCACAGTCCGAACTTACTCTCGATTGGGCTGAGGTGTGGGCTGTGTAGCGTACATACGCGCTTCCGGGGCGCGATAGCTACTTGAAGCTGCTTTCGACCGGCAACGCAGCAGCGGCTCATCGTCCTCCGGATCAGATTCAGCCTCTCGTGCTTCCACCGATTTCTGCACAGCAGGGTCGGCCTTGACCGGCGTTTGACGATGTGGTAGACGGGAGAAGCGGGCCCAGGCGTTCTTGATGATCAAGTGCCGCAAAAGGAGCCGTATCCTGTGTCGTCAGAAGCGTTTTCAGTCTGTATCACAACATGGCAACTTACATTTCTCTATCTTTTGCGTTGTCCCAGAACAAGTCCATCGGGTATGGTGATCCAGGCTTGGGATCAGGCTTGAGCAGTCTCGACCTAGCCGCCGGATCCCGGCCCCATATAAGCGGCCCATGATAATCTGTGAACGAGGTTATAGCGTGGTCAAACGTTTCCTCAGCCATGATGCTCTTCATGAAGTCGATACTCTGGTCGCTGTGGTCGACATGGTCCTCAGCGGTGTACTTCAGCCATCCCTCAAGTTCCCTCGCGGGAGAGCCCACAGGAAAGGGACCCAGGCTTCCAGCAACGACATATTCCAGGCCCATGCGGGCGTATAGATTGGATACTGTGGGCCTACTGCTCAAGGTGCTTAAACAGCTTGGTACGAGGACTTCCTTTTCTTCTTTGATTCCATTGGATTGGAGGGAACTCATGGTGTAAGATGCGAGCAACAGCCAGGAAGTCCAATGATGGACAGAAAGTGCGTGTGTGGGATGAAGGAAAATGTGAGATGATGGGAGGCCTTATTCTCATGGAGAATGGGTGCAAGACGTAAACACCAGACAAATAGGCTGGGGCATGGAGCGACGGCTTATGCCAGATCGTTTACCGGTGGCGTGGAAAAAACGCATACCGCAACCCCTGTCTCACCTATTTCGAAGAGAAGCCATGTTTGACCTCCCTTATCTCTCCCGAATCCCTGGTGCAGAGGCTTGATTGGTGGCGTTGAGTCGTGAAAAGGACAACATGCCGAGAACCTATCTCGTCACCACGCACCCATCCGCGCGAGACTGTTTGACTAGATACCTGGAAATAAGCTGCGAGACATGCTGCGCGGCTGCCAGGAGTGAGTCAATCACGGTCTGAAAATGTGACAGGGTTGTGCAATCTTACCCATCAAAATTGGTCTGACGGAAAGATGCACACACACAGGAACGCTTTGAGAGAACTGGCAACGTTGGGTATAACTAAGAGATGAGAGGCCGCCGTCTCAAGAGCTCTGTCTCCCCCTCATCGCTTCTCTGGTGGTGTCGTGCGACCGCCTCGCTGGTAACTGCAGTGGACTCTTCCAGACCCATCTCTAAGAGATTAAGTACGACAAATGCCATGCAGCTCACCGGTGCAACTAGCTCCCGCCGCAATCACAGCGAATCAAAAGTGTAAGAAATTCTTGTCCGTCATGTGCGTGCTGCTAGGCCGTGTCATTACGGAATTATTCACAGTCATGTCTCACAAAGGTCGACAGCGAAAGCCAGTAGCTTCTGGAGTACGGTGATACCAGCCCCCACCACACAAAAACAGGATGAGATGACTTCCACGAGCGCAAGCTTGCGATTGCTAGTCTACGCGGGAAACTTCATCTTTGTCTCCGCTCGAAAGCGAAGACCAACAACCCGCAAGTGACACTAGCTCCAGCCACACAGAGTGAGGATGGGCATCTCGTAAGAGCTCCGGTGTTGTGCTCAGTCTCCCTGTTATGCATCGCTCAACTGCGCGGGTACCCGCAGTGCGTATCCACCATCTCGTTTCAAGAGTATTGAAAGCAAAACCCAATAGCCTACAGGTGACACAAGTACCCGCCACATAGCACCAGGGTGAAGGCTCTCCTGAGCGAGCCAGTATGCGGGGGGACCGCAACGCGCATTCACTGTCTTGTTTCAAGAGTATCGAAATCAAATACCAACAGCCTGCGAGCAACACTAGCTCCTGTCACGCAAAGAAAAAATAGACCTCTCCAGACAGCGACGGGACCACACAGTGCCTCGTATAGTTCCCACGGGCAATAGCAGTAGAACCTTCCAACCACGTCTCAAGGAGCCCAACAACGGAGAGTGACCAAGCTCCCGCCTCAAGAAGTGGACAAACAATTCACAGGACTAATCAAATACGCATTTAATACAGTGACGTCTTACTCTGCAGAGCTTGCATGGCTGTCACGACAAAGACGAGCGCAATCTATCCATGTACCTGCACGCCCCCATCACGCACCCACAGACCCACACCAATAATCCGCCACACACGCCGCCCTATCGCGTCCAAGCAGCCCCCCACCGACCGAGAACTTGCTCGCCCCATCCTTGAAGCAAACGAACTCCTCGCTCCCCATCAGGGCCGTGCCCGCAATCTCGCTCTTGGCCAACGTCGCAGCGCCGGCATCGATGCTTGAAGAGAAGGGCGCGCCATTCCTGAATCTAGCCGCTCTCTTCTCGCCTTCCCATGGCGCCCCGGTCTCACTGACGGTCGCGATCTCTGTCGGGTTGTTGAGATTGCCGTTGGCGGGCGTATTGGCGAAGTATGCGGCGGCTGTGAAAGTCTGTGCGGCAGACGCAGTGG
Organism: Lentithecium fluviatile CBS 122367; assembly: GCA_010405425.1. Lineage (NCBI taxonomy): Eukaryota > Fungi > Ascomycota > Dothideomycetes > Pleosporales > Lentitheciaceae > Lentithecium > Lentithecium fluviatile. The sequence continues at coordinate 584,212 of MU005576.1, read as the reverse complement.
AGTTGGAGGGGCAGATGATGATGAGGGGGCAGCCGGGGATGACGGAACGACTCGTGCAGGTGGAGAGGTAGACGGAATGCTTGGAGCCCATTTCGACGGCAGAGAGGGGGGCGGCGGCGGTCGTACCGCTTTGTAAGGCGACGGCGGCGCCAATGAGGATCGAAAGGTGCATGATGCTTTTTTGAGGGTGTATCGGGTTTGAGAAGTCGATGTTCGATGGGCGGCAGTAAGGAGACCTCGAGAGGCTCGCATGGTACTTCTATTCCAAGCTGCCGGTTAAGAAGCGGCTTGCACTCGTCAGCAGATGCAAGATAGAGATGTTTATGTTTCGTGGGTATTGCTTTGATGCCCCGTATGGACTGACGTCGGGTCTACGGAATTAAGTGCTGCATGCTATATGGGTGAGGATCCGGTACCACGTTTCCGGTCAATCCCTGCTATTTTCGCTACCACTTGTTAACGACGAATCAAGTTCCATGCTCCCGTTCGGAATAGTGTACGCTGATCAGTCCGGGTGAATGTATATGCATTCATTGACCCAAAGAAGTGACATTTGGGCACCATTCCGGTGCGTCCTGCTCAACACGGTCCCAAAGTTTTCACCCTTTTCATAACTAGCAGATACGGCTCAATCACTTTTCCATCCATGATACCCGTCATCGTTAGACTTTCGCAGCACGACAAGCACTCCCAAACGAGCAACACGGTGACGACTCCGCCTTCCTCGGTATCTCGCGGTCCGAGGCCGAAGTACCCCTGCTCCGTGAAGAATCATCGGCCAAGTGTGTGTTCCCCGGACGCCTGTTGCACTTGCCAGTTTCGGTAGAGGGTCGTACCTGCACGTAAAGATGGGCACTGGCCAAGAATGTGATAGGGTGATAAGACGAACGGTCCATTCCTCGCTAAACGTGCAGAGCGAGTTTTCGCTGCCGGCTTGTGTAACATGGGTTGTAGCACGCACCGGGCTGCCACTCACCATCCCACCCAAGTCGCATACGATATCGCTATATCTAAGCTTCTTTGCCTTTCCCCACCGACGTGGAGAACTTTTGTCGAACGAGGGCAGGGAGTGATATTAATGTCGAAGGCCATTGAAGCTGCACCTCGTCCTGTTGCCCTTCGAGGCAGTATCGCAGCCACACGAGCCAAGTGAGAATGTAATACGAGGCGATTGATGTAAAGAAGTGCCTGCCATACCCATAAGTCGAGATTTCTCGCCTAAATGAAGGGAGAATGCGCTTACCACCACCCATGACCCTCCAATACGATGCCCCAAGGAAGCCCCAGAGCCCTCCGCCACTGTCGGATATGCGCGCAGTAGATGTTGTCGAGATTCCAAATGAAGAAGCCGATGCCGATGTACGCAACACCAGCGAGCGACAACGTCCACATGTCGGCCAGGATTTTGAGGTCGCGTTGGTCATGAGGTGCGCGATCTCTCGCATCCACTTTCTTGCTCGTGATGGCTCGTCGGGACGGTCGCAAAAGATGCTCCATCTGATACCAACCGCGAAAGATATTAACCGCTGTTAGGATCGCAAACGCGTTCTGGTGGAAGACCGGATCTTGCAGGTAATGGTAGTACACCGAGACAAAAACCGCAAGCGACACCGTGAATACGAGGATAAGTGTTGTGATGGCTTTTGTCTTCCCGTGGGAGAAGATGGCAAAGAAGCTCGTGCAGGCCAGGTAAATCATGGACAGCTCATCCAGAAGTTGCATTTCATATTTGAGCGTAGCGTGGAAGAGGAAGCTTCCAATGCCGACGAAGAGGAGGACGAAGAAGGCGGCGATCCAGACCTTGTCGTGTCCATTTTGAATACAACTGCGGATGCTTTTGATGGCGAGGAAGACGAAGAAGAGATTGGTGAGAGTGTTGACGAGCTCGGCGATGTAGTGAGTAGCATAGTAGTCCTGGCATTATAAGCTTGCGTTCGCTGAACGAGGGCGTAATCCAGTACCTCTTCGCACCAATTGAGAGTTGAAGTCACGGGACTCCAGTAGCCGTGCTGGGCAGGCGCGTACGTGAACGAGGGTATTCGATAAGTGAAGCCCATATCTGAAGCTTCGGTAATACTGTCACCGCAGGAAGGTAGAGAGAATATTCCGATGCAGGAACAATATTGGGCAATGAGATTCAGGGGTTGGTATGATTCGTGGCTCGTACGACAAGAAGGAGAGGTGGGATGTGCGTGCACGGTTTGGATCGTTATCGATATCGGCTACACTTCCCACGTCAACGACTCGCTACCATGCTGTAAGCATGGATCATTGGCACTGGGGGGCGAACCCCAATTTAAGGGAAATCAATCTCAACATTGAACATGAAAAAGAAATCCCAGAACGCGAGTGGCGATGCACTTGATCCAACCCATCAGCACGTGTTCAGCCTTTTCTCATGCTACCACATTGATCTCAATATTGAAAGACAGTCCGTCCAGCCATCGCGAATCCCTGTGGTTTAGGAAGCGTAGTGTCCCAGTGCCATTTTACTTGAATGACATGGCCTGTGCGGCGGTCAGTCGCGAGTTCTGAGTCTTTGGTGTAGGGAAAAGGTGTTACCTGGAAAGTTGTATACTTCGATGTAGTAGCGCGAATGCTCATCATTCCACTTCCAATCTGATTCACTGTCTTTACGCCACACGCGCATCAGTCAATGCATAGTGTAACAAGGAGGTTCAACTGAGCATCTTACACGGTCGCTTATCATGCCCACCGCCCGCCTTGAGCACTTCCATCCGGTTGAGCCTAACGAATCGTTCGCGATTATGCCCAATGATTACATCGTACAGAAGGCCTCTTGCAACCCAGAAGTAATCACGACGATGCGCGCCGTACCCAATCTCTTTATACGTAAGTTTCACGCGGCCGAGAATATGTATTGCTTTAGTCTGGGGAGGAGAGTCGTTCGGAGTCGGGAGCACGATGTGATGACTGGGCATGGGTATTGTCCAGTCGTTGGCATACAGCCATGATTCTCTGGCTGTACTGGGGGTATTCCCCGGCAATTCGAGGGCCTTCTCCTCGGAGATGAAATTGTTCTCGACCGATTTGTCTATGACCGCGCGCATAGACCCGCAGCTAAGGTGGGCCTAATGAGCAATTACACTATTAGACCAACTTTCTACAAAGAGTTCCAGGGTGTCCGGTGGTGGGCGCAAGTCTTCCCAGTCCTCGTAGCTCTGTGATGGCAAAGAGTATTGAGAGAAAAGTATTTGCATTTGGCGTGATTGTTCCTGACGCGTCTGGCGATCGTAGTCGGCGCTGTCGTTCCTGTCCCTTTTATTCTTGGCTATAGAGAGGTGAGCATTGCTGCAATACTAGTCGAAGGCTCGGTGACGAACCAAATGCGTTTCCATTGAGCCCCGGGATGTTCACGTATTCCCCCTCAATACCATCACCGTTGGTAGGCTGGAGTCCTGTAGTTGAGGGAGGCGGAGCAGGGTAATCGATAGAAATCTGTCCATCTCCACGGTGCTCGGGAGGTTCCACATCGACAACGGCATGCTGGAAAGACATTGTGCGATAGAAACAGGAAAGGCTGGCTAGGCGTGGTATAGAAAAAGAAGAAGGGTTCGCGCCGGCTAGCATACGGGGCTCTCGAATAAACCCATAGCGTGCGATTCGATTGAGCCTTTAGGTCAGCCTTACGAGACGCCTGGCGCCACGTAGGGCGCACCTCCACCGGATCACAGGAAGCCGAGCCAAGATACCAACCGCCCTTTATAAGCTGCTCTCCAAAGGCACCCGAACACTTCTCCCACATCATTTCGAAAAGCTACACTGGCAAATGGCGTTCGACGCAGATGCGGATATCCAAAATAGCTATCGCGGCCTCGCAGGGTACATGGGGCCACACCTCCATGAAGGAATGGGCATTTTCAAGCGCTTCTCCAAGCTCAACACCCTCAACCTGCTCTATATGCAAGCTGAACTGATGAATTTGGAGCAGGAACTGAAGGTTCTGGCGTACATAGATACCGGGATCCCCGACCGCCAAACTTTTGCGATAAGCGTGCGCGATATGAAGCAGTCACCTGACAGTACACAATGGAGAAAGGTGATCGAAGTTCGCAATATGCTAAGGGCATACAGTACGCCGGACGGGAGCCTTGCTGCAGGCTGTTACTGAGATATGGTAGACAAGGCGCTGAGAGAGCAGGCTGAGCTCTCCAAGATGCGTGACGCGAGAGATCATGACCGTGACTCGATCGATCATTGGATCCGAATCGAAAGCGGCGGCGACAAGTTCCTCTCCGGGTGCGAGGCTAGACCGTGGATGCCCGGTAGCCAACGCGATTTACTCTCGTTGTCATCTCGCTCAACAGATGACCTATTTACCAGATGGATTGAAGAGCATGTACTGCCGTGGCTCCATTGGCTTTTCTTCTATCCGTGGAAGGTATGGCTTTAAAAAATGCGTTGCCCGGCTGGAAACTGACTCATGGTAGAAGCCGATGAAGGGTGAAGAGGCGACCAACATCACGCATTACGGCAAGGCTGGATTAAAGCGGATGGCGCGCGCCTTGCAAGGCGTATTGTCGACCTTGCTGCCGTCACTCGCTGTCCTTGCCCTGTACCACATCTCGGATCCGATTGTGAGGCTGGGTGCTATTGCTGCATTTTCCGCGGCGTTTTCCTTGGTCCTTGCGCTTTTTACAAAGGCGAGGCCCATTGAGATGTTCGCAGCTACTGCAGCGTAAGGCTTCGTCCGGTGTGAAGAATGCGAGGCTGATCCGGTGTAGGTTTGCGTCCGTGCAGGTGGTGTTTGTTGGTGGCAGTACGAACGAGCAGTTGGGCAAGTGCGAATGTGCTTTACCCAACAATGGTTCTGCCAATTGACGACACGGTTGCGGTGAGTGAGAAGGACAAAGTGTGTGGGATCAGCTTACGGGGGAGAATTGGATAGGTATCAGTGCATGATGAGGATATGGAGGAGATCGGGATCCGTGGGGTACAGTCAATGCCTCGGTTGCACCTGCCCGTCATCAATCTGTGCACTCAACTTAATCACACTGTCCGTGCCTCCTCTCGTGCGTGAATCTTCTATATCTTCCTGTCTTCCCCGCCGTGAGCAGTGCCCTTAGCAGCACCCCTCGCGTTTGCCATGTCCATACGCTGCTACTTGGCCTTCTCCTGTCAAAGCCTTACAGTACCCGACATGCCAGATTGGGAACTTAGAAAGAGATGGGACTCGACAACGGTCAGACGACGCGCGGTCGCAAAAGAGCTTGGAACGTGTGAATACGAAGGTTCGGATTGCAGGAGACGATGGCGCCTAGGCAATATCGACAGACCCGAGATGCAACAGCCATCGACCAGGTTCCCGGCTGTTCGGCGGTACACCAAGAAAGCCACCGGCAAGCAGTCGAAAGACCATATGATATGGAATGGGCTCGAAAGACAAATCTGCCTGCAATTCGAGGCGTCCGACCTTTGATGACAATCGCCCGCTAGCTCGCAGCCGGCGCGAGGCCAGCGGGAGATATTCTTGGACAGCGAAGCACAGCCAAGGCGTCCCCACCGTCGCGCCAGACCGCTCCCGGCCAGAGCTGACCGCCTTGGCAATCGACACCCAATCGACGACCACGCTGGGAGGATCGCGCAGAACGATGGCGCAAATTCACCAGCTCATCCCGTCTGCCATCAAAAGGCGCTCGCGGCTGCGGCTGAAGCGCAATGTTCCGTCTCGCTCCCTTCTCCTCTGCGTCCGAAGACACCCAACATCGACCTCCGTGAATGCAGAACGAACGACAACCGCTCGAGATGGAAGCCTGGACGAGGCGCGTCTTCCTCGTCGCATTTGCGGTGGTAGCTTGCGCTAGCCCCGCGCCTACTGCTGAGCCCGCCATTACACCGGCCGCGATTCTCCCACGAGCCGACTCTTCGATCTTGGGATGGTATTCGAGTGCGACTATCGGTTCGGAAACCATCTACGCGCCGTGGGCCTACGATGCCGAGACAACGACGTACACAACATCCGGTAGCTGGTTCCGGCGATGCCCCGTCAGCACCTCATGTACCATGTACACGAGCTGCTCGAACGGGTACATGATGGCGGAGGGCACGTCGTCGTACTGCGGTGCCGGCGGCGCATCAGGCTCGCTGTTCTGCAGCAACCACATCCTCTACACAAGCCTGGGGCAATCCGCGGCAAAGAGCTGGTACTGGTGCGACGAGGCGCCGCTCACAGGCGTCACATTCTACGAACAAGAGCCTAGTCAGCCAAGTAAGTAAATCTTAAGCTATATCGGACATCTGCTCATCCGACTAGCCGACACTTCATCGCGATCCTTTTCCTCTGATGCGTCTACTACCATCGCCGGCGGAGAAACAACATCGCGATCCGGAAGTGCCACCGCTTCCGGCGCTGTACCGTCCCCCACCTCTACCCAATCGTCGTCAGGAGGAAGTTCCACAAACGTAGGCGCCATCGCCGGCGGCGTCGTGGGCGGTGTTGTCGGCCTAGCCCTCATCGGCGCCGGCATCTTCCTCTTGTACCGCCGCAAGAAGAAGAGCAACGCAGCCGCCAGCCAAGCTCCCACAGGCTACGCACCGCCGCCCAACCAGCCCAGATACCCCGCTTCGCCGAACACGGGCCTTGCGACGGCGTACCAGGCGAACGAAGCGAAGCCGCAGGGCGTGCAGGAGATGGGAGGGTACTACAATCAACCACCGGCACCGTATCCACAGGGACCATACGATCCGCACATGTCGCAATACGGAGGAAGCCAGGCGCCGCAGGAAGTTCCCAGCCCGCAGCCGCAATACGCTGCGCCACAGCCTTTGCCGCAGGAGATGCCGACGACAACGACGAGGTAGATGTCGAGGTGGGACGTAGTTATGGAAAGAAGAATGGGTAGGGTTTGTGCTTTAAGATACCTATTTTGGCGCATGGCGTGGGCGAAATCTTCGCGTACAAGCACAATTCCAGCAGTTTGATACTTTGGCATGCTCCTTTTAGATACTGATATGTAATATAGCGCCTATATAATGTCATCCTCCAAAACTGCGCATCTAAAACCATTGCAGCGCTATGATTGGCCGGTGCTCGCGACCTCAGGTTCGGGCATGGAGTGGGACGTGCCTGCCTGCTCACCGCTGCGCATCAATAACGCCGCAATCCCGCAGCGTTTCAAGGTCCACCTCCCACCTTCCGCCAACAACCACTGATTTCACTTATTTTCCCAGACTCTCACCTCTCAATAGCTTCTCTAAACTCCCTACCGAACGAACTTATCGATCGCGTCCTCTCATTTATCCCCGCCAGGGCTGATCTCGCTAGCTTGCGCCTTGTGAGTCGAGATTTTGATGAGCTGGCGATTAGGGCTTGTTTTGCGACCGTGCCGCTCTACGCGCATTGGTATGAGGATGGGTATGATACGGATTCCGAGGCAATGGCTGAGGTTGAAGAAGACGAGGTAGCCGATGATGGAGATATTGATGAGGAAGAGGGCGATGGAGAGGATGAGTATGATGGCGAGTCGGGCGCCAATGGAGACGAAGACGAAGACAGCGGCGATGAACGCCATGAAGATAGCGGCGATGAAAACATCGAAGACCACGTCGATGAAGGCAACGGAGAAGACATTGGTGGATATGATGAAGAACTAGGCGACAAAAACGGCGAAGAAGGCGTCGCTGGAGGCGTCGAAGCAAACAGTGGGTCCTACGCACGAGTGCGAGCGCCAAATGAAATCGATTACCACTCCAGCATCTTCAAGAATATCCTCGATAGCGACAAGCTGAAGAAGCTAGTAGAACGTATCAGCATACATACATGCAATCCAAACTGTGTAGGTATAGTGCATTGACAGACGCAACGATACACTTTACATGAGCAAACTTTTGTACCCTCGCTAACTGCTTCGAAGGACAACATGCCTGTTTGGTCGACTTCCGAATTGGACGAAATAATCGAAGGCTATGAACCCTTGTTTGACCTGGATAGGAGCTGGTGGGACTGCTTCAAGCGCCTTCCTGAACTGGTCAACTTGTATGGCGTTGCCCTTATCTTTGACCGCCACGGTGGAGATGCGCCCGATATTAACGGATTCACGAACGATTTCGACATTTTGCAGGACCGAAAAGAGCGACTGGAGGTGCGGAGGGACCTTTTCAAACTACTTGGACCAAATATCAGAGAACTCTCCATACGACATTTCCAGGAGTGGCCCGGCGCCATGATCGATAAGCAGGACGTGGCACTACACAAGCGTGTGCTAGGCCAGCTGCAGTCCTTACGAATGAATATCGTTCATGAGCAGACCGGTCTCGAATCCGGCGGGGACAAGGAGCCCAGAGTCAGCCACCACAATCATAGCTGGAACCTCGACTAATTATTCTTTAGGGGCGGCGATTCATGGTTATGTTTTAAGAGCTTCCCGGCCCAATGGCTCAAGCCCGTAGCAGACAACCTCAAATACCTCACCCTCTATTCAGACCTACCCTTTGGCTGGTTGCCGAAACTCGATCTCTGTGAGGTTCATTTCTCACATCTGCGAACGCTGGCACTAAGGTAATTTGTATTTTCACATGATTGGCAAGTTGACTGGATTCTCTCGCATAATGCCACCCTCCGCGAGCTATATTTCGACCACTGCTACATCCTCCATCAGATTGGGCATTCGGCGAAAAACTGGATAGACGAAGAAGGGTATGCAAAAGACGGCTATACCGACAACAATGCGATTAAAGCCTATGACTGGCATGCCTATCACTGAGGTGAGCCGGAAGACCGACAACAGGAAGTTCAGGATGCGCTTTCCAGTGTCCGGTTCAGTACACGTTGGCACGACATCTTCACCCGCTTCGCCGACTCCCTACCTCTGCTTTACACGTTCCGTTTCGGTAGCTCCGACCAGTGGACGTTCAATCCGCGCCACAGGCATACTGATGGAGGATATGGCGGGCTTCCGATTATGCCGTGGGAAGCTGAGGCGTATATCAAGAACGAAATGTTTGATGCGAGATACCTGCATTGGGACGATTGGGTTTCAAAATACGGCGTCAAGTGGAGTGATCACATTGATGAAGATGACGAATACCCTAAGGACCCGGCTCTCGTGGCTGGGATGGACGAGCTACCTGATTGCAAGGAAGAAGATGAGGCTGCTTTGAGGGCGCTTCTGGGGAAGTTGAGGAGCAAGCGGTCCGTCCTGTAGCTGTGCCTAGAGATATCCGCCGTTGCGAGGTGTCCGACGCTCAACGACCGACCTTCACACCATATCACCTCTTTCTCCCCCAGATACGAGATTAGATTCCACAAGTTGGTGTGTCGCACCAACGCAAAAGCTCATGGGGTGGAAGAGCAAGTATACGGGGTGGCGTGACGACAGGGCTTACTTTTCACACTTCTATCCTCTTCCTTTGTCCTCCAACTATGTTCTCCGACCTCAGATACCATACTCAGGCTTTCGGTGCCCTCATGCCGTGCTCCAACACGTTCTCTGCGGTGGCTTAATACTGCTCAAGTATGACGACTACGAAATGAGCGGGTCGGAACCGTTACCGAGAATTCTCGTATTCCAAGTCTCCTTACTCGAGGCAACCCCAGTCTATCCGCCGCCACTCATACCACTACAGGCTATCATTCTCTCAACTCATCACCGCCTTTGTGAAACTCTCGGTATTCGGATAAATCCAACTATTGGAGTTTTCCTTACCATCTCATAACCCCAAACCGTTCAGCAGCTGCATATGCATACGTCTATCAGCTTAGAACCCAATTCTCATAGGATCCTTCTGAACATGTGTTCACCGTGTCTTCATGTCATCCGACCGTGAGTTCCTCGTGACCCTCCGCTTGAGCGGCGGGCGTGAGCATCGCCCTGGCCTTTCAATACTACCAAACCTCCCAAAATAGGTCACGATCTCTATCATCGAGACCTTATAAGCGCTTTGTAGCAAGCCCACTCTCCAGCACAATCCAGCAACACATTGCCAATCTCAACAAGCAAACCACAACATCACCAACCAACACTCAACATCCACAACACCATAATGCTCCTATCAAACCTGCTCGTTCTCTTCCCTCTTCTCGCCTCCGCTTCCCCAGTCGCCCCCCGCTCCTGCTCCATCGAATCCCCAACCTTCATCGGCTGGATCGACTCTGCGCAACCGGACTTCAACTCCAACCCCCTCGCAGACAACACCTTGACCCTAGCGCTCAAAGAGCCCAACCGCCTCGTCGACACGCTCATCGAATTCACCGTGCCGGCGGGCGCCTGGGGCTGCCAACTCGAGCTCTACTTCCAAAAGGGGTACGGCGGACTCTACGGCTACGGCGGCCCCATCAAAGCCGACGTCTGGAACGTGGACAAGAACGTGCCGCTGGGCCCATACAATTACAGCGTAAATTGGAATCTGGCGCCGAAGCCGACGAATTTGTTCGGTACGACGGGTACGTTGGTAGAGCCGCCAAGGCAGGGGTACCAAGAGGATGTCAAGAGGGTGATTAATTCGGCGGCATGTAAGGGGAAGATGACGTATCGGGCGAGAGTGCCGGAGGAGGTGCAGCCCAGGGGTGGGGTGCAGTTTTACCAGAGGAGTTCGAGTCCGTATTCGGTCTTTGGGGGGTGGAGGATGGTGCATAATTGTTAGGCTTGGGACCTTACTGCGACGACTGTAACGACTCTCTTCTTGTATTTTATTTGCCTGCTTGCATGGTTAGATTATCTTTAGCATAGCATTCATTGGACTTCTCAATAGTGTTTGGTATATGGGATACCAAACAGACTGAACAGCAATTCATTTAGATGTGATATTGCTCTTTCGCGTCGTCAATTTGTAAGAAACTAGTTTCATATTGCAGGGCTACGCTATTTTGCTACTTCCTATGGTTCCATTTCAACCTGTTGAACACGCCAGCTGCCTTGGTTGCGAAATTGATCGATCGCCGATTCAGCTTACCGATGAAAGATTGGAATGGATAGAACATGCTTTCGAAAGAGCTCGCGGGACCTGCCTCTCTACGGAACAGTTCCGAGCCTCACGCGATGTCGGTTGCTAACAGCTTCGTATAAAAGTGATCAGTCATCCCGTACCCGTCCGGTGGCGTGTCGGTCCCGACGACCCGAGCCTTCATCAGGAGTCGAGCAGCTGAGCAATTGCTGTAGAACTCGGAGCTGAATAGCTTGTGCCTTATTTTCAGGGGAATCTAAATGATAGTGTGTAAAGTTGAGGCTCAACAACGCTTGCGGTAGTGGAAGGGTACCATAGGTAGCATAGGTAGCCGTTGGTACCGCCAAGGTTGATAACTCCGCAATCTCCGGTCCGCTGTTTAAATGTGGGAACACCCGATCGCACCACCGCCTTTTCACCTCAACACCACATCTCCACGCTGCCCAAGGGTATCCGACGAGCCGAATCAATAGCAAACCGTCCTCTCCAAAATCTTCCTGTGTACTTGCGGATGGCTGCTCTCGCTGTGCTTCTGCATTGCTCCAAATATCCCTCACTCAGCACCTTGTTCGTTCTGAATACTAACTACCGTTCCACATCGGCAAACGCTCGTTCCCACAACGTCTGGTCGGCGTCACGTCCCGGCAGACAATGCCGAGGCTGGCACGATAGCGTTGTCTGATCTGTATTTACCTAAGGCACATATTTTTGGACCTCGGTCCACCAGCGGATGCCCCAATTCGGATGACACCAGCCTCCATCATGGTGAACACGATGCCACCTAAATAGCAAGCGACATTGGAAAAAGCCCATTATGGATCTTGCCTCTTGACAACCGCATGTTATGTCACCTCATGTAAGTGACATCTCCTGATCGTATTCCTCAAACACATGATCAGGTGAGATCGCGAGGCCGTATCCCAAGCGTCATTGGTCACTTTTCTCTCGTAAAGTCCAATCCTTTGCCTTCAGCCCGCTCCTACTGTCGTATTTTTCTATTGGATTGCTTCATGTTACAATGCTACCCAAAAAAGGGCGTAGTGGCAGCACGAGACTTCAAGGCCCACTACAAATGCACGCGACTTCCTGCAGGTCCTAACGACGACTACACTACAGCCCAATTTCAACGACACTGCATTCAATATGCGCTACTCTCTCGCTATCGCCGCCTTGACGGCAATTGCCTTCGCTCATGAGTATGAGCATTCAGAACCGACTCCCACACCGACGGAATGTCCGACGGGCATGGCGCTCGATCCAAACGGCATCTGCACAGGCGTCGGTGCGCCAACAGACATTCCGGTATGTGAGGAGGGCTACACCCTCGTTGAAGGGGAATGCATCATTACGACTCCATCACCTACACCTACCCCTCAATGCGAGAAGGGGAAGACCTACTATAATGGCGCGTGCATCTGCCCGCCAGGGTCGCAAGAGGATGGTAAGGGTAGCTGCACGCCATTCTACCTTACTTCAACGCCAATTCCTACATCAACGCCTCTCGTATGCCCGAGCAATATGTACGAGTATGAGGGACATTGCGCCTGCGCGACCGGCACGAAGCCCGACGAGAATGGAGTTTGCACACCATTCGGTGCTCCAACACCAACGCCTATCGAATGCCCAGAGGGCAAATACCCCATGCACGGCGAGTGCATCTGCCCGCCCGGATCGAAGCCTGATGAGAATGGAAAGTGCACAGGATGGTGGCCAACGCCAACTCCTGGACCGTACCCATGCGAAAACTCAACCATGTGCACGGTGCCGTATCCGACAAATCCTACTTCACCACCCATCACTACTACTACCACCACCAAGATTGAGACGATTACCTTCTGTCCGAAGTCGACTACCTGCACTGGCCAGACCGTTACCTGGACCGCCACTGAGGGTCCGACATCTTGCCCGCCAGTCGTTACATGCACATGCGTGCTTCCCGGTGGCCCGACAACGTTGACCACCTGCCCGCCGAGCGTGACGTGCACGGGACAAACGACGACGAATACCGCCGGCGAGACGGTGGTATACCCGAGCGAGACGTTCAATGTTCCCGCGGGCCCGACGACGACGTCGACGGGTGCGCCGCTTGAAGGTGCTGCGGTGAAGGGCGGAGTCGGTCTGGTTGCGATGCTCCTGGGTGCTATTGCGGCGCTCTGAGACTTGTTATTTTTTGCTTGGTTTGGAGTTTGGGCGGCTGCATGAATGGGTCGCATTTCCGGAGTCGGGATCTGAGGGATGTGCGGAGGAAGTAATTGTTGAAAAGATGGAAATTGTACATAGTTCTGTGTCGAGGAGAAAGTAGTAATAGTAGTGTAATGTTACATCTCTGCTTACAAGCTTTGGCAACGTCCCCAGCACAACACAATAAAAGAGTAAGAAAAATTCTCCAAAGCATCCAAGGCTCGATAGGCAATTACGAATTAAGTTCACATTGCAGTTGGTGCTGCATCGGCGAGATTAATGCACCGCGAAGCGAGCGAAGTCGAACAACAGAGAGCATCCAGTGTGCTCATTCGCCACGCGGAGAGAAGTTCTTGCATCCCTAGCCTCACGCTGAAGAAGTAATCATATATTTCTACCATAAAAGGCACAGCCATGAGCTAATCAAAACTTGCTCAGCAGCATAACGAAAGCCTTTCTACCATCGTTCAGCAGCAATGCTACTGAATGCCGATGATGCGCAGTGATAAGCCGGCGGGAATTGAGAAGCAAAGATGCCACATTGGGATATATCTCAACCGCGCTTCCTGCAGGGTGTTCCGTGAAGGGTTGCCGTCTGTGTACTCCCGATTTCATAGAACACTGACACACTACTCCAGACCATCGTGTGTAAAAGCGAAACGATTTCGCAGAGGAGGCCACAAATATGCTCGCTTTTCTCAATAACTCGAGTGCTCCCTCATCAGAAGCCCTACGTGCATTGAATCGGGAGGATTACCCGACACCGGCAAGGTGATGCTTGCGCCGCGAAAAGTAACGAACCATGGTGGATCGAGACCTGCACGGGCTAGTTAAGCTGAGCTCTCATTGTGTTGAACTTCTCTCCGTCGCACAAAGTCGTTCCAGAGATTAAGGCAAGACAACATCGCGAGTCCTCCACTCAAAAGCTCTCACCGACGTCACACGCTCAGCCCTCTGGCAGAACGCTGCACAGCCATACAACTGCCTAAATCTTCGAAAGCGCGTAACTGCAGCCTGGCCCTAAAGTAGGAAAATGGCTTCAAGCCACATCGGATCGGTCCAATGAGAACGCCGTATGGCGGGCGTGAATACGATGCAGGTACAACACCAACTCGCTTGAGCCTGCAAGCTGAATTTCTACCCCTGAGGCTGAAGCGCATCACCAAAAATATTTAGAGCGATGAAATAACGGTTGTAAGTCGATCTCCCGCACACCTTGCACCTCCTTCGTTTGAATCCTTAGTGCAAAAGCCGGAACTATGGCTCGTCGATCATTCCCCACACTCTTTGCGCTTTCTTGTCTCTCTTTGACCTCGCTCGCGAACAACCTCGTGCAGCGCGACTATTGCGATATTATCGTCACATACACGACGACCGTCTACGCGACCGCCGAGTATGCCACCGAGGAAGTCTATCCCACCAAACCCAGTGAGACTACCGGGGGAGACGCCTACAAAGTCAGCCCAAGCGTCACTCACTACGAAGCCGACTACACTACTTCTTATCCCGCTGGCCATACCGAGGTTGACTACACGACCTCCTATCCCGCCGGTCATACCGAAGCCGACTACACTTATGCCCTTTCCCACAACCCTTATCCCGTCCCCGTTGAATACGAATCATGCTTCAACCGAAGCAGCACCGTAGCGTATGCGTACAGCACGTACACCAGCAACACAAACACTGCGTATCCGACATACGACAAACCCTCCTACCACAGTACCCCCATCTACGGGAAGCCGAACGCAACGACACCCGCCTACCCAACCGGCACGGGCTCCACAAACACCACCAATCCCACTCCTGCGCCCTGCTCGCCGGACAAGGACATTGAACTGGACGGCGCAAGCGAGACTGCATACAACACGAAGAACACGCCCTTTTCCGTCAAGATCACCAACTGCTCCAAGTTCCAGGTCAACTCGACAACCGCTTTTGCAAACTTCAAGGAGATTCCAGATTTGGTCGTTACGGAGGATGCCATCTCCTTCGCTGGTTTCTCGGACGACTATGTTCTCATTTCCGTGTTTGCGCTCGACACGTTTGGAAGCCCGATCATTAAATCCTGGGAACTTCATTTCGGAAGTGTCGACATGCCGATTCTGATCCTCAACCCGGATGACAGCCCCGCGGAAGGAGTCTTCGTCGAGGCGAACGCTACAATTTATCCAGGCTTGACGGGCAGCTGCACGACCGATGCAGCCGGGGAGTGCACGATTCAGAGCCTGCCGGGTACTACCATCGGTCTCGTCGCCCGAAAGGATGATAACTCGATTGCGGTGAATGGTCTCGCACCTACCACGACGCAAGTCACGCTCAAGCTTCTTCCATTCGTTGCCCCTAAGGATGGTGCTAGCTTTGATGTCGACAACGGTACCGCCGGATGGACAGGAGGCGAACTGAACCAGTCGGTGAAGGTCAAGCGCGACACCACGCTCGTCGTGGGCACGAACGGGGCATACTCGCTGCAAAGTGCCAGCAACAGCTTCCCCGCGAGCGAGGGCACGAAGAAGGCGTACATCAAATATCGCTTCATCACCTCCGAAGTGCCTGGTGGATTCTTCGGGTAAGCCTTCCCCCTGGCGTTTCCTCATACTCATCGCTAACCACCGCACGCAGAACCCAGTTCAACGACTACTTCTCCGTAACCATCCGCTCCGATACGGGCGCCTTCGTCTCCGTGACCAACAGCATGAACGCCCTTGGCCTGGGCGCCTTTGATGGCAGCGGCGCAACAAACGTCTTCACCCTCACGCTCGACGTCCCAGCCAACACCAAGTCCATCATGTTTGACGTCGGTGTGTCTAACGTCGCCGACAACCTCTACGACTCTTCCCTCGTGGTTGAAAAGGTTGGTGAGAACAAGTGCGACAAGTGCGACACCTGCGAAAATTGCCCCGAGCGACCCGCTTGCCAGGAGAACTGCAAGAACCCGCCACCCCAGAGCTGCGGATTCTACGCCGATTGCGCGGAGAAGGAGTTGGGATGTGGACCGTCGGGGTATCCCATTCGATATGGGCAGAAGAACTGTCTCGCGTTCAGTCGGAATTTGGATTACTTCACCGTGCAGGGCCAGAACTTCATCTGGGGCACCATGTCCTGTCTTCAACAGTTCCTCTCGCCGCTCATCCAGAACTGCGACGAGACATGCAGCTCGATTTCTACCAAGGCATTTGCGTCGCATCCGAAGTGCTACACAGACAATGGGTTCTGTAGCTTGGGGTGTGGAGATATCCTGGTACTGTTGGCTGTGGTGAATAAGGACTTGCTCGAGAGTGGTGAGCAGATCTTCGAGACAGCAAAGATTTGTCTGTCCAACGCTTCGGCTACGCTGAAGGGATGCGCGGGGGAGATCTTGGTGGGAACTGCGGCGGCGGTCACGTTTGGTGGGAGTGTTCCCTGGACTATTGCGGCTGTTGTTGCAGGGAGATACCTTGGCGGACTTGGTGGTATTGGGTTCGGTGATTCTTGAACGGGAGGGATGTAGTGGTCGCCTCTATCATCGGTTGTGCTGGCTTGCTCTCATCTTCTGGTTAGGCGGGGCTACTATTTGTCAATTATCTTTGATGTTGGGAAGCTCCTGCTGTTTCAGCTGAAGTCGAAGCCGTAGAGCGCGGTCAAATTGCATTGTACGACTGTTCAATATTGCATCGGGTGCCCGATCGAGTGCATTTGCAACCGCTTACACAGCTTCTCCAGGCCACAGTCTGTTAAAGTTTGTTCACCGAGGCGCTGGAGAAGCCGCTGCAAAGGCGAATAGACGCATTCACGCTGTTTGCATTTCACTCAAGGTGATCCGAGCACAAAAGGCTTCCAAAGGCCAGTCCACTCCGTTCTCCAAGACAACAGCAACTCCACCCCTCACCTCCCATCACACTTCTGCACTCCAAAATGTCAGCACCGCTAACACCGCCCATCAGCACACTCCTGGACGAGCTCCTTCTCACGATCATGAAAAAGCTCGCGCATCAAGCCTTCAAAAACGCCCAGAGAGACCTGCACTCATCGACTCTCGTTTCCAAGGAATTCCACAACCTCGCCAAAGAAGCGCTTCTCTGGCAGCCCAGCGTCCATATAGCACGACTCCCTTTTTACGTAATGACTCTTCTCGCGGAACCGAACTTGGCGGCCACCTTCTCAAAGTTAGCGCGTCGAGGCGAAGAAGACTCGGGGCTAGGTACCTGTGGCTCAGGGTTCGCAAACGACGACTCCGCATCTGCATGAGCGGTCTCGGTCTCAGATGCCCTCTCTAAGTTAGCGGGTGAAGGCGAAGAAGACTCAAAACTAGGTACCTTCGGCTGAATATTCTGCGCCCAAGGCGTTCTCTTGTCGCCGAGAACATTCTGAACAAGCACTCAGCCCGCCCAACCGTTCATCGACGCCTCAAACCATGTGCCGCCTTTAGGGGGGGTTGCTGGTGGCATGGTCAACAGCGAAGGGACCGTAGACGTCGAAGAAGTCGACCCAGCCCCAGATGAACGTCTTGCAGAGCTTCGTGCGGCGAGGAACGTTTTCGGACATTTTGGATGTAGTGGAGGAAATAGGTAAATAATTGTGTTGTAGTTGAGAAAACAGAAGGAAGCTTTTTACGACGTAACAGAAAATTTATATGTGCGAGTGGGAGACTCGGAATAATTATCTACCGGTCCCCGTATTCCGGATAGCAATAGGCTGCGGCGATGAGGCGAGCGCGGGGGGCAAGCGTAGGTGAGGGTGGATACGCGGCAAGAGGGGCACGCGGTACAGCGTAGGTGAAGGCGAGTAGAGCCAAGTGAAGCAAACATCCTTCCAAGGTGATGGTCGACATTATCGATGAAATAGAGGGGTGTCCATCCAACAAAGGTCGTATTCGCCTGTGCTAAGATCGACGAAATACCTTATAAAAGAAAGCAAATGACCGGTGCAGTAACTCTGCATCTGAAGGGCAAACTTTGTTGAACTTGGCCGCGTGCCTGGCGCCACTGCAAAGCCCTTGAAAGTCTATATCTTTTAGATGATAACGTTCGGAAAAAGTTTCTTTCTCGGAGTGCAGATTCGATTTGATGTATGAGTCCAGCCCATTCGGATGGCCCCTCGAAATACCGTAGAAGGACGGCGGCGTTGTTCGTCTCCTTTAGCGACTCAAAAAGTCTTCCGGCTAGCTCTGAAGCAACTTCTCGTTGTCGGTAAGTGAGCCGGTCGAAATCCCAGGGGTGCCATCCAATTACCTCCATGATGGAAAGGATGGTTGTGGTATTGCGGTCGCGGTCTCAAATAAAGAGGTTTTGCGTTCCGGACGGGCTTCGTTGAAAGAGATAGAAGGTCGACGTCAGTGCGACAGGCCGTTGCCCATGTAACGTTGATGTCCTGGACTGCCTGCGGGGCGTATGTGGATGGCCTTAGGGCCTATCTTCAGAGCGTCGCCGCTGCACTGGCGATCTTCGCGAGCTGTTTATCTATCCAGCTAGGCAGGTGGTTAGCGATGGCTGCGACCTGGTCACGGTCCACCTCGCGCCAGACGTCCAGGCTAGTCGGCCTTTCAAGGCTGGGAACGTGCAATGAGTCTGCAGGCGGGCTGTTGAAGATAGGCACTCTCACTGCGTCCACAGGCAGGTCCGGTGGTCGATTGCGTCTACTTGCTGCGCAAAGTAGCCTAGCTAGTGTCAGATGTGCATTTGTATCAGGAACGTGCACTTACGCAGCTCCAGCCAGCATCTCCTAGATAGTCCAGTCTTGAAAGTGGTCGAAGTTCCACGTATCCATGGTGCCTGTACCTTATCGAGTAAACAAATTTGTGGGGATAGCGTTGTTTCCGTGCATATGAGACAGTGGGAAAATCGGTGGGTGTCTACACCGTACTGTCACCGAATTTAGTGAGCGCCATAGTCGAAACAGCAGGAAAATGCCCTTCCCTCCAGACAACCCGTCGACGGCGGTAATAGTGACCATGAGCTCGTTAAGGCATTGCTCAATAGCCGAAGAGCGCTTCGAGTAACTCCATCGAGCGCTCCAAGAAGCTACTTGAATAAGCCATGCTCAGAAGAGAAGGGGAGCGAAGGAGCAGACGAAATCCGAATCTGTACTGTGTACAAGGCCTCAGCTAAGGTGCCCGTACCTGGCCCACTAACCAAACTTGCTTCATTCTCTCACATTTCCAGAGGCCACCACACTTCTCTGGAGATCAAGTTCCTCTGCCAATCTCTGGTGACCCCGACGCCTCTGAACTCATAAATGGTGTGCGGAGTGATGTGTTTCTTAAAATCTTTTTTTCACTAAAGCATTGCTCTGCAGACCCTCATACGCCTGGTATCG
This sequence comes from Lentithecium fluviatile CBS 122367, assembly GCA_010405425.1. Classification (NCBI taxonomy): domain Eukaryota; kingdom Fungi; phylum Ascomycota; class Dothideomycetes; order Pleosporales; family Lentitheciaceae; genus Lentithecium; species Lentithecium fluviatile. Next base: position 564,838 of record MU005576.1, on the reverse strand, counting down.
TCTCTGGCGTGATATTGTGCGCATAATCAGAGGAGCCGGATTAGTCATGTTTGACCGCTCCCATTAGAATCTGACATTCAGGGCTAACTTCAGCCGGTATTATGCCATTCGGTGTATTGACTAATTTATTTGCGACGCACCTGCATGTGGTGCACTCCAGGTTCGTCCGACGGCTACATCTTGTCAGCTGACTAGTTTCCAAATTAGTACTAGCGCCCATCACGCTACACTGTGTAATGGCGCGAATCATACGCGTGGCACGTGTTACCCCTCGAACCTTGGAACCTGCATGTAACATCCTTCGCTTCGATGGAAACCTCTCCACCTCTCATCAGGTAGCTTCAGAAGAACAAGCGTCGCCACAATGATTGACCTACCTGACGACGTCAAATGTATGGTCATCGATTACGTGAGTTTGCCCTACGTTCAGTTTGCGCCGCGGCGGTCGGCCAGTCGCTCGCCAGCTATGATGCTTATCAGAATGATCGCTACACTACGTTTAACCCTGCGTAGGTGGGGTACGCGTATATTCTATCCTATCAGACGTATATATTAGTATACTAGTATTCTAGCGCCTTTACGAAACATAAAAATAAGAAAATTTAAGATAAATACATAAGCTATAATTATTAATTATAAAAAATAATATAAAAATAAAGAGCTAGTAGAATAGTATAATATGTTAAATTTTTAAAAGATTCTACTAAGAAATAAGAAAGTTATACTAATAATAAATATTTATAGGTTATAGCGATCATTCTGATAAGGACCGATAACACACCTCTGGAGATTTCTCTTCAGTCCGACAAAAGTTTATGTCTTACCAACCGTTCGTGGCGACACGCCGCTTCAAGGAGGCTGCATTCCTCCGTGACTCTCCTGGTTCACGATCAATACTTTGTCAAGACCTTCATCGTGCTGCTGGTGCCGGCCTGAACCAGCCCAAGGTCAGATCACTCACTATCGTTGATGACCCAGCTAGGAGCGATCCTTTAAGAGAACGGATAGAAGCTCGGGACAGGGGAGATCCCGCAAAACGCCTCATAATAGATATAATGCCATTGAACGTACTCGAGACGTTTCAGTAAGAGAGCGATCTTTGCCTTCAAGCTAAGCTGTTCAAGCTAAACCAGCAACAGATTCGTCGCCCATGATGCCGACTTAGGCATGAGTAATGAGATGCTGTACTTCTGCACAGGCAAAGCAAATTACATCATTGTTCCGCCGTGCTCCGCAGCGCGATTCTGAGTCGCACGATAGAGAAACTCGGTTCGATACATTGGAAGACTCTCAACTTGTAGTTTGACAGCCGTTCAAATTATCAATACATCGAGATAGCAGACATAGTCTTCGGAGGCAGCCGAGCCTTGAGCGACTATGTTTGCAATTCAACCCTGTTGCAGACGTAGATCCTGTGGTTGCTCTTCCAGGAAAGAGAACCAGCTGTACTCAAAAGCGTCACCTCCGGGAGTTGGTACGTTACCGCCCAACTCTAACCCCGGAAGACTCTGCTGACGACATCAAATTCATCGACTTTACCTACATCGACTCGTTCTATAGCGCTGCGATGAGTTATCTCCGTATGATTTCCTTTTCGGAGCTAGCAGAAACGTTTCGTGCTAGTGGCACGGCGTCTCTAAAACACTTGGCCGTTGACGTCAAAGACAAGACCTCAGATTACCAGGCGATAGACATCGACGCGCCTCTTGCCGACATTTAAGGGGCATGTCCACGACTGAAAAGCCTCCACCTTTGATGGCACGACCCGGACCGCATTGATGAGCTCATCCAAATAGTGCAACGTCTTCGGGAATTTGGGCACAACCTTGAAGCACTGTCGCTCCACGACTATTGTGAAGGCCCTGGTTTTCCTTTCAGGGGATCGGACCAGTTTCAGGGGTGGCTCGGCTCAACCACAAACCTACGCCAGCTTGGTATACAGATTGACATCTTCGACGATGTAAGGAAAGAGCATCCAGAGTGTCTCGTAAGTCAAGAAGCTAGTATGGTCCCAAGGGTCTCATCACTAACGCATACACTAGAACTTTTTGGGATATGCTCGAAATCTTCGGACTCTTCATCTTCGACACGCCAGACTCGTTCCACGATATATCGACACCAAGCCTTGCTTTAGTCTCCTCTTTGACTTTCTTGAGAAGCACAACATCTGCTCAGACCTGCATGTCATTATAACCCGCATGGATTACCAACCGATCCCTGAAGAGTTTCAGGACCTGCAAGAACAGGAGAGCGATTTTGGGGAAATGCGATCAGTTTCTTTTTCCGCGCTGTTTCATCAGAGCTAAACATACTACCGTGTTTGATAGCACACTGTGCGCTGCGGGGCTGGAGGTAAAGCTACCTTGGTTTCGGGACCGCTTTGCTGACTTAGATATTCTAGACTACAACCCAGAGAAGAAATGGCTGAGCGGTTGGCCGGGTTGGTTGCGAGATGAGTAACGAGCGCGTACTCGGTGCATACGAATGATGGCCTTCCACTCTTTTCTCTTTTCGCCGCAAGTATATTGTCGAGGAAGCGTCCCACTCCCTCGCCGCGTGGGACATTGCTCTCGCAGTCGGCAACCCCCGTTTACAGTTTACTTCGAACGTTACAAATCTCTACCGCTTACATAAATCCAGAGGAGATGCTTATTATTGCGGCGCCCCGTCTATCAAATCAACCATAGGCCTTCCCCGATCATCATCGGAGCAAACCATCCAAGGCAGACTCAACACCGTGAATCCCGAGGCTCCCTCTCGACGGACCTAGCTCTTTCCGCCATCCAACTTCACCTCACATACCTTAAACCGAGCTAGAAGACTCTTTTTTACCATTTGCCTGGTGACCTAAGCTCTTTAGCCTTCACCTGCGACTTTTTGCCTCCGACTTCACCTAGACCCTAATCTTTCAACTTCACCTTGGATTTCTCGCTTCCAACTTTACCACCGCACTTCCTCATCCTAATGTCTACTGGCTCTGCCCTCTTCTTCGAATCTTTTCTTACTATTTGCAACCCCCCCGGGATCGCGTCGTCAACTCAAGACACCGGGCTAAATTCCCGGAAGAGAGCGTCTCCATCCCCCCCGGGTTACTGGCACGAGGGCTATCGCCGCTACCAGAGCACTGGCTCCCTGTCGAGAGCCCACCGCAGCCACTACCGTTTCCAATACAACCATTCTCCGTGGGACAACTTGACGGAAGCTATGCGGCCGGTCCCCTTCAACGGAGCAGACATTCTCACGTCTCTTGCGGGGCCTGAAATCGCAGTACCGCAGCTACACATGGAAGTAAGTCTTGATTCCTCTTACGTACAAATCAGAAGTAACTTATGTATCTGGATACCCAGTCCACGGGCTGTTCGGCACAGAATCGTCACCATCCGTCTTCCACATGTTCACAGGCAGCGGGTTCTGCACCCCGAGGAGGCACTCCAGTCGAGTTCCTATCCCTTGACTCCCTCGATCCTTTAAGGATAAACCAACGAGATCGCCCCAGCACGGGTCGAATGCCCCCCGCCATGCCAGCTACTCCCCAACGCGGCGTCTTCCAATAGGAATCGATCCAAGAAACCCTTCCAACATTAACGGCTCGAGCGCAGACCTCGCCACTCTCCGGGTGCCGGCTGCAAGAATGCACGGGATCTCACTCGCCTCCCGTTCCCTACGCAATCGGATATTTAAGCTCTCCAAGTCTCCCCATCTCCCCGGGGGACACCACAGAGCCTAGCGACGAGCCATTCGAACTGTCCGCTCGCCGCACCTGCCCAGGCTGCGGGAACAAGCGAGAGAATTCCAGCGCAAAGCGAGGCTGCCTTGGCACATGAGCACAATTTGTAATCGGATTCTCCGGCAAATACGGCACCGGTTTCGCCATCTTCCCAACAATAACAAAGTGGAAAGCCCCAGACACTTCAAAGCCGCCTAAACAGCTTCGCCCCTCCAAGAGCCACAAACAGAAGGCCGTCCGTCCATACCAAGGCCTGGTCCTTCTTGGCCACGATCCAGGTGTCGCTTTTGACCATGCAACGACGTGGTTCGACCAGAGAGAAGAGAGAAACAGGGCTTAGTTCGCCGAATGGGCGGTCGCGGTCAAAGACAACGAAGAAGGCGCCGCAGCCCCCGAGGACCAAGGCGGCATCCTATTGCCTCAACTTCTGGGCTCAGAAGACACTTCACCACCCTGGATATTTCGAAGGCTACAAAGATTACATAGGCTCCTCGCCACTATTGGGACTACTGGAACATCTCCCAAATATCTTGGACGGATTATGTTTCCAAGATCCTAAAGGCCGGGGGCTGTGCCCTGCTTGGCTTACAGACTTACTGGTTTATGTTGAAAAGCACACTAGAAGGAGGATGGAGCTGCGCGGGCAGTACATGTAGACTGTCATGGACATTGCGCAGCTGCTTGCGCTCGGGTTGCAGGAGGCATTTAGCATCTTCCAGCCTTTGCAGTTGGTGGAGGCGGAGCACGTCGTCAATGCCAGGCACCTAATCGAGGGGCTGGCCCTGCCTTGGCCGGACACTGAAGTGGGGAACTAGGAAGAGATCCGGGCGTGGATTGACTACTCAAGGACTCTGGAGAATCTGCCTCTACTTCACGAGCCGGGAGTCCTACTCCTGGAGAGTACGATAAGATTCCCGACACGCAGAGCAGGCAGAAGATCCAGACGAAGATGATGACGAGGAAGACGATGAAGACAACAAGGAACACAGCGAAGACGACGACCATAGCAACGAAGGCGCCGTAGATGATGATAACAAAACCATGAAGCGCACAAACAGCTTACAACTTAACACACGGAAAGCCCTTTATAACCCTCTCCGCATATTATTCTAAGACCTACAATACCCTTGCGGCCACCTTCTTCTGCAGAAGAAAGAAAAGATGTGCTCTCAAGCTAATTTCTAAAAGGGAATAAACTCTATGCAGGGATCATGTACCTCGGCAAGTAGCACGTCATGTCGGAACCTTACAAATCAACAAACAATCCGTTCCCTCCCATTTAAACCCCTCCTACATGTACTATAAATTAATCCCGTCTGTATCCCACAAGCCCCCAGCTCAAGAGTTCGTGGAACCCGCATTCAACGCAGATTCAAAAGCTAAAATACTTCAACGGGACCCTGGGATCCTGGACGCCCACCAGAAACGGCAACCAATACCTCACATACGCACCACCACTTCTCCCTCTAAAATGGCCCCCATAAACGCCAATCCCGGCGTCCCCAACCTCCCCTACTTCACCCCCCAACACGTCGTCTCCCCGGGCACCCCCAATCTAAACGCCACTGCTCAACGCATCCCCACGCTTTTCACCCCCCTCACCATCCGCTCCACCACGCTCCGAAACCGCATTCAAGTAGCCCCGATGTGCCAATACTCGACTGCCTCCCACGGCCCCCAAATCGGCGCACTAACAGACTACCACATCGCAACACTAGGCCACTACGCCCTAAAAGGCGCCAGCCTCGTCTTCATCGAAGCAACCGGCGTGCAGCCGCACGGACGCATTTCCCCGAATTGCCCGGGCCTGTGGAGCGATGCGCAGATCCCTGCGTTGAGGCGGGTCAGCGATTTCATCAAGAGTCAGGGCGCGGCGAGTGGGATCCAACTCGCGCATGCGGGGCGGAAGGCGAGTACGGCGGCGCCGTGGGCGGCTATGCGAAGCCCAGGGCGGAAGATCAGCATGAGGGCTACGGCGGATGTGGGGGGGTGGCCTGGGGATGTTGTGGGGCCGATGGGCGGGGAGGCGTGGACGTGGGATGGGAAGGCGTCGATCGACGAGAGGGGCGGGTTTTGGGCACCGCGGGCGTTGAGTGAGGGGGAGATTGGGGAGTTGGTAAGGGACTGGGCGCGCGCGGCTGAGAGGGCAGTCAAGGCGGGCGTCAATGTGATTGAGATTCATGCTGCGCATGGATACCTGCTGCATCAGTTTCTCTCGCCGATTTCGAACCAGAGGACGGATCGGTATGGGGGTAGCTTTGAGAATCGGACCAGGCTGCTTGTGGAGATTGTCCAGGCCATCAGGACTGTTATGCCCGCGACGATGCCGTTGTTTTTGCGGATCAGTGCGACGGAGTGGATGGAGGAGACGGAGCTGGGGAGGAAATTCGGAAGCTGGGATGTCGAGAGCTCGATTCGGCTTGCGAAAATTCTGCCGGGGTTGGGCGTGGATCTGCTCGACGTTTCGAGCGGCGGCAACCATCCCGACCAGACGATCCTTATGTATAACTCCAAGGATTACCAGACTCGCATCGCGTCACGCATCCGCTCGGAGATTAAGAAAGCGGGGCTGCAGCTGTTCATCGGCGCTGTGGGTCTAATCACCGAAGCGGAACAGGCGAGAGATATTCTTGAAGAGGGCGGTGCTGCGGGACTCGGTGATGTGAATGTGGAGATTGAGAAGGAGGCGCGGGCTGCCGTGGAGATGACGGAGCCGAGGGATGGGAGAGAGCCCATGGCGGATGTTGTGCTGGTCGCGAGGCAGTTCATGCGTGAGCCCGAGTGGGTGTTGAAGGTCGCGTGGCAGTTGGGCGTAGATGTTGCGTGGCCGAATCAGTTTCTGAGGGTGAGATTTCCGAAGTTGTGAGGGTGCTGCCGTGTGTTGATGGTCTTGGAGCGAGCGAGCTCTGGAATTGGCCGTGGAGTAGGGGTGCGAAAGTGGTACATTACTAGGACAAAGGTTTGGTTACGCTTTTTGTAAAGTGTATCTAGACTTGTGTCAGAGGACTGTAAAGCTCGTCAAGAGTGGTTTGAGCGTGCCTCGGGAGTACCCCTTCAAAGTCAGCCCGGATTCTATAGTCGGGAGATGAACGACCGCTGGGTGGAAACAGTCTGCATGTACAACAAGAGGGCAAAGGTCCATTGACACAGTTTCCCCAGTCCTACCTGGTAAGAGTATGCACAGTAATGTCAGGACACCGTACAAGCCTCAACCATCCATCCATCCACCCACCACAGCCCACGCCAGCCATGCAACAGCCCACCAAGACATCCCCCAATCACACAACTAGTAGGTAGTCGGGAAAACCCCCAACCTCCCGCCATCCATCAGCTGCGCCGACCCATTAACATACGCCCCGCCCTTCCCCACAAGAAATAACAGTACTCCCGCAACATCCCCCACACCCCCCATGCGTCCCTGCGGCACCTGCGCCGTCCCAAACTTCGGATGCACCTTGCTCGTCATATCGCTCGGGAACGGGCCGGGACACACGACATTACTCCGAATGCCCCACTCGGCCAAAATCGTGCTGAGCATCTTGCCCAAATGCATGGCCGCAGATTTGCTCGCGCTGTATGCGAGTCCGGAGAAGGCGACGCGCATGAAGGATGCTACGCTCGCGACGGTGATGATCTGCGCCATGCGGTCGTCGTCCGCGTCTAGCCCGGCCTTGGATAGCGCGGATGCATCTTGCACGCGGGGGTTGCCGTCGCCGGTGACTTTGCCCGGAGCCCAGCCACGGCGCGTGTTCGCGGCGTTGAGGAGAGGGAGAAAAGCGCCGCTTACGCCGATGACGGATTGCGTATTGATGGCCAGGGTGGAGTGCCACTTGTCATAGTCCTTGAGGAATGCATCTTTCAGCTGATCAATCGATTCCGCTTTGCGAAGATCCTGGCCGTTTGCGGGCCCGATGATACCAGCGTTGTTGATGAGCACGTCGACGTATCCGACTTCCTTGGTGATCTGCTCGACGGCCGCATCGATGGTGGATTGATCTGTCACATCGGCGGATATGGCTGTCAGGACGGTGGACGAGGTGTTGGGGGCGGAGGGCGAGGATTCGAGGGTTTTGATGGCGTCTTGGAGGATGTCGAGACGGCGGCCGAGGAGGTAGATGTGTGCGGCGCCGGTTTGGTACAGTGCTGAGGCGATGGCGAGGCCGATTCCTGCGGTCGTTTTGTTAGATTAGACGGTTGCGGTGGTGTAGCGCGGGGTATGGCGGAGTAGCTTTGACGTACCACTGCCGCCACCAGTGATGACTACGACCAATCCCTTGGCTGAGAAGAGGTCCGTCGGATTGAGGCGAGCTTGAACATCCATCTTGAATAATTTTCGCGGTTCGTGGAGGAAGATTGGGGTTGGAATGGGTATAAGTACACGCTTGTGGTGTCGTCATCCGGCATCTTGTCCGAGGAGCAGGGGTCGGCTCTATTCCGATATCAGTCGCGGAACGCCGCTGCCCTTTGTATCCGCTCGGGTCGTGATCGGACGAAGGAACGAAGAGAAGGTTGACGAATATAATGAATTGTGCCGAATAAATTTGTCGATTGGAGATCAACGCTATGCAAAGGGGGTATCTTGCCCATTCCTAGAGCCTTTAACGCCAGATGAATGCGATTCCGTCATACTCTTCTCTTCTCCGCAGCCCCATCAGCTCATACCACCCACATACCACCCACCCCAGCGATTCCCAAGCGTCGTTCTTTTCCAGTGCATGTCCGCCCCCCGCCCCAACTAACTCAACTTATACCGCCCACAATCTTCAACCCCTGACTATCCGCTGAATAAGCCAACACATACCGACACGGGTGCCATGCCACATGCCCCGCCGGCAGCCCAAGCTCAATACTATGCACAATCTCGCCCGTCTCCACATGCGCAATATGCAATTTCTTCTCCTCCTTATCTTCCGCGCCGGCCGTAATATAGCTCCCATCGAACGAGAAATCCACGCTCTTGACCGGAGCATTAGTGAGATCGAGCGTCCGCACGCAAATCCACTCCTGCGTATCCCAAATCGAGACGAGCGCGTCACCGCCGCCCGCAGCCAGATGCTCGCCCGACGGCGACATGCAGAGCGCGTAGCAAGACGATGTGTGCGCGTTGAGCGTGAGGGCGCTTTCGAACGAGGGGTACCGCAGCACTTTGACGCAGCCGTCGCCGTTGGTGAGGTAGAGGTGGGATCCGGCCCAGTCGAAGACGCATTGGTTTGTTTGCACGGGCTGGCGGTGTTCGGCGATGGGTTTGAGGGCTGCGCGATCGATGGGCACGATGACATTATCCTGCCGTCTATTAGCACATGGAGTGTTGTGTAGAAGATATGGGGAGGGGAAGGGTTGTGAATTACCTTGCGCCCAGCGACAATCTCCTTCCCGTCCGGCGTCCAGACCAGCGTAAACGGCTGCTCGCCCACCTTAACCTCCCCTACACATCCCTTGCTCCTCACATCCCAAAACCGGACCATGCCATCCGTGTAGCAGCTTGCGAGTTCGTTCTCGTTGCTCGGGTGAAATGCCACGCGCTCCAGGTTCACGGAAGCCAGCGCGCCGGGTGTCCGCAGCTCCGTCGAGTTCCTAACATTCGTCTTCTCGGGGTTCCAGATGCGCAGGGTTTTGTCGGCGGCGCCCGTCGCGACGAAGGCGCCTGACGCGTTCCAGGATATGGTGCGGATGAAGTGCGAGGAGGAGACGGGGGCGCCGGGGCGGAGGTTGTCGATGTAGAGCGAGGTTTTTAGCTTGGAGAAGGTGGGAGAGAAGGAGGACTTTGGGAGCGAGCGGGCGCGTTGGGGAGGCGACATTGCGGCGGGTTGGGGGATGTGGATTGCGAGTGCGTGGTGTTGCTGGGAGAAGGGGAGCTTGGACGATGATGGGAGCTCGGACGTGTTTCGGATGCCAAGCGGCAGGGGTACATTCACCGATGACCGCGTGTTCGCGTGCTTTTGCGACGTCAACCACATGCATCAATTGGTCCTCGTCAACATTCGCCGGAATGCTTCATACGGCATGCAATTGAAACGCACTCACCGCCCAGTAGACACTGAATGGGTGCGATCCACCAGGGATCTCGCAACATTTCCCATTCATTCAAAGGAAAGAAATCCCAAGCATCCAGCCAAACCAACGCCGGCACCCTTCCTAAAAATGCAGATACACGCTCAAAACAACAAGACAATAGCAACAAAAAAGAATAACGCGCTCAACCAACACCCCCATCTCGACTTCAGTCCTTACCATCGGCGCCCCGGTCGCGCTCCCTTCCGTGATCAATCACCAGCCTCCCATTCGGCAGCTGCTTGAATATGTGTTTTTCACAACCGATCACGCAGTAGTCGTCCATTTGGCAAATTTTTCTGCAATGTTCCAAGACGCGCTCAGGGGTGGGCACTTTCCGGCTGCCGTCCTTCCCGCCATCGCTTGCGTTTGAGCTCGGTCCTACTGTTGCGTTAGTGGACCTTGGCAGTAGCTATGAAAGGCGAGACTTACGCTTCGTTGGCCAGCTAACCGTGGTGGTTGTCTTCATAGCCGTCGACGTTTGGGTCTTGCTTGCGAGGCTGCTTGTCGACTCTGGCACGGTGGTGCTGGTAGGCTCCGCTCCAAGTGTGCTAGTAGACTCCGGCGCGGTGGTACTCGAAGGCTCCGCTACGGGGGTGCTTGTAGGTTCTGCTACGGGTTGGCTGGTAGGCTTCGCGACGGTAGCACTGCCGGACTTCAACTTAGTAGCTTCGGCAGGTTTTATCATGAGGGGCTCCTGTGTGGACGCAGTCGTTTGAGGCGTGGAATACGGGATTGGCTTGGCTTGGCTAGTAGTCTTCTCCGTGGCGCTCAGAGACGTAGAGCTTGTGACTGTGGATTTCGAAGCTGACGTCACGGTGGTCGTTTTCGCTGCGCTTGAGGGCGTCGAGCTGACGGCTGCGGCTGTAGAGGACTTCGAGCTCAGAGTCGTGGTTATAGAAGTCGACGTAGTCTTCGTAGGTCTAGTAATGTGCTCTACGGACGCGGTTGTATGAGCAGCGGTCGGAGAATGCGGCTTTGCTTCGCTCCTGGTTGTTGTCGTCGTGCTTGAAGACGTTTGGCTAGCAGCTGCAGAAGTCGAAGAAGACGTCGAAACGACAACTGTAGTCGCTGATGAGGATGTGGGTCTAACAGCTACGGTCGCCGACGTTGTCGTCAACAACGTCTTTCCAGTCGATGTCGTAGGCTTCGTGGGAGCACTTGTATAGGCCTTCGAATGCGACGAGTTGTGCTTGGCTCTTGTCATAGGCTTGTCCGCAATGATCGACAAAGTCGTCGTGACTGGAACAGTTGACGGAACGTTCGGCAAAGTCGACGTCGTCTCTGCGCGTAGAGAACTCGTGCTGGACACAGCTGTGGTTCCCTGGCTGGACACTGCCGCGGCGTCGTGATGAAGTGCGATTGTAGGACCCTGAAGCGGTGAAGTTGCGGTGCTCTGAATAGAAGCGCTCGGAAGGAAGCTCGTGTAGAGGTCCTCGTCTAATGTATTGCTTGACAAGGTGGACTTCGCCGGTACAAGTGTCATTAAAGGATGAACAGACCCAGAAGTTTTGTGAACAGACACGTATGTTGTCCCTGTACCAGGTCGTGGAGTTGCATGAACCTTTACTGTCTTGTGGAACGACTCGTGGTTCGGTGTCGTAGTTTGGACGGGGTTGCCATGATCGAATGGCTTACTAGGGCCAGGCTTCCCGTGAGCAGTCGACGTGTTGTGAACCGGCTTCTTTTGTGTTGCTGACGGCTTCAATGTGGTTTCAGTCGGGGTAGGCGTCGGCGGTATCAGGTCTGGATTTGGTATCTCCGTCGATTCGGTCGAAGCGGTCGAATATGGCCGGGCAGGCTTCTTGAGACTTGTCGTCGAGGATTTCAGCAGGTGCTCTGAAGCACTCGGAGTCCACCCCGTCCCAGTCTTGCCAGCAGCTGGAAATGTCACATTGTAGCCGCTGATCGGCGTATGATATCGCGAGGCTGTCGTGGACGTCCGAGCAAAGGTGGTCCAATACACCGTGCTCATGGGGTTGGAGGTCTTCGTAGGCTTCACTGCGCTTGAGGTAGTTGCCTTGTGTACAAGATGCGATACAGTCGCCCAACCACTGTGCTTGTTGAAGTAGGTAGTGGGGGTAGACGCGGATGCTCGAGAGTGAGCCGGAGTCCACCAGACGTGCTGCATTCCCGACACATGATAGTCAAAGTCCGCCGAGTTAGTATTGTAGTGCACAGAAGTAGGAGCACTCGGATGGGCAGGAACGCGACTCTTTGTCGGACCCGCAGTCAGCGCAGAGCCACCGCAACCCACCGTCACTGTTGCAGTAACCGTTGAGCGAAGACAAGGTTGGTATTGAGGAACGCCGTCAACCATCGTCTCCGGATGTAAGACGCTGCTCGTCGTAGGGATCGTGGCTGGCGCTCGCGTGATTCTGTTGAACCAAATTGTGCTGTTCGGGCGCCGCATAGAGGAAACTAATGCGGCGAGGCCGAAAGCGACAACTGTAGAGAGATGCATCGTGAAGGATAGAAGGCGGCCGATCAAAGATACTGGGCCGAGATAGGGTAAGATGATTGAGCTCGGCTGAAGAGAAAAGAAGAGAAAGTCAGACAACTCGCGGAAGGGTTTAAATGGGATGGCAGACGCACTTGCTCGCTCTGTGCTTCGCAGCCGCGATGCCGAGAAAGAAATGAGGAAGGCAACATCTGTCAGCGAGTGATGGCAAGTGGGGTGGAGGAAACGGCGATGCATTACTTCAATATAAATAGCATAATGAAAAGCCGTAACTCATGGCGATGCATTGTATCGTTGTACTTATGATTCGGATGTCCTCACAGGTGGACAGATCCCAAAGCGTGTGTGAGAGGATCGGGACGCGAAGCAGACGATCGTTCCTTGGGTTTAACGTGGAAGGAGCCGACTGCGAACGTCCAGGAGCAGCTGAGGATAATGACTAGATCGGGACTGCCATGCAGCTAGCATGACAGACCGTCTATTACTGCTTCGTACAGCTCTTCTTGCAGTCGCTTTCGACCGATTCCTCGCTGCACTCTGCCAAGTTCGGGTTCATCATGAATTTGCACTGCTGCGTCTTCCACTCCACGCAAGCGTTGATGCAATCCTGAGCAGCATTTCCAGACGACCTCTTCTGCTGCTTCATCTTCCCGAGCGCAATGTCGTTCGCCGAGTCAATCAATTCGTCGATCGAAGCTCCGCGAGCCTGTTTCTCCTGCAGCTCCTTCACTATGGTCACCATGTCCGGAGAGCCGAAAATTTTCACGACGTCTTCCTCCGCTTGCTGCTCAGACTTCCCGTGCTGGGTGGCTTGCGCGAAAAGGTCCTCCATGCCGGGAAGTGGTTTGATGCATCGAAGATGGCTACCTTTTTCCAGTGTCGCGGTTCTTTTTGTTGGAATTTGCGTTGTGTGTGGAGTCCTGGGTGGTGAAGAGAGCTGGGGCGGCGACAAGGCCAAGGGTGAGGAGACTGAGCTTCATTTCGAGGAGCGTGGGATGAGAGAACGATGAACGGAATGGTAGGCTCTTGCGCGGAGTTCTTTTGAAGAAGATGGGGATATGGGTATGAAGGCTCTTTGGGATTTCTGTTGATTGCAGGAAGGAGATCTTTTTATCTGTGTGTGGGGTCACGATGCCTTACCAAGGATGCAGTTACCGGCATTCGTTCGATCCACCGCCCAAACACATGAAATTCTACTCATCTATGTGACCTGGCTACCGTGGCTCGCCGCACAAAGAGGTCGGTGGAGAAAGAAACAGAGACCGAAAGCCATCAAATCGAGAGAAGGGAATAGAGAGACGGCGGCAATGGCGTGAATGTGAAATATATTTAGATCATGACGAAATTCGATGGAATCGCGAGCGATGTATTTCTGGAACGATGACTTAGGTGAATTGTCGTGGAATCGTGGATATTCGTAGGGCCGAGTTGGGCTCATCCCGGTCGCGGTGTGCCGTGGTGTTGAGTTTTCAAGGCATGGGGCGGATGCACGTCATCCCGAAGCGGCAGGGATGGTGAACGCGGGCGCACGGACCTACCGAACCGCGCCATCTTTATTTCGAGCTCACTCCACCAAAGAAACATCACCAACTTAGGAATCGCAGCCATTGGGCCCGTACCCCAACCCAACCGACAATACTCTCAGTTGAAAAGCCTCCTCTCCATTCTCAATCACCATGAGCACGTTTGGCGGCCCCGGCGGCGGACAGAAGATCACAAAGCCATCACCGTACGTTCACACGCGCGTTAATCAGCTTGCCGTTGCGCCGCCCTTGCCCAACCACTTGAAACTCAACCTCAAAAAGGGAATATGTCGACTAACTCTTCATTTCAAGCCCTGAGCGCGGCTCTTTCCCTCTCGATCACGACGGTCAGTTCTCCGATATCATCCGCGCCGAAGAGCTACCGATTCCCCAATCCGTCGTCCGAACCCCGTCCCGACGCTGACCTGGCATTCCAGGCGAATGCAAACACATAATGGCCTCCTATCTTCGGTGCCTCAAGTCCCACCGCGGCTCGAACGACCCTGAATGCCGCAACCTCTCGAAATCCTACCTGTCCTGCCGGATGGATCGGTACGTACTGGCTCCCTTTCTACCATAGCAGCCCATTGCTCCAGCCTCCCACACTCCACTTCCACCTTCTTGTACCCGGTCTCAGCCACAACGTTCCGCTCTGCGAAGCAAGGGATATCGAGAGTCTTGGGATACCGCCCTGTCAAAGTGAATTGGACCGGGTACTCGGGACACCAGAGGGTGCGGGATCCACTCTCACAGAAGGGGTAGATCCTGCATCCTTCATTCCGCCGCTCTTGTCGAGATCTGAAACGCGGCGCCCCGCCGCATCTGCCAAAGCTGTCAGATGGGCGTATGTTCTGCCTCATCTGTCGAAGCGTTCGCCGACATCGTCTGCTACTCCACCCGCCTCCGCATATTTCAGCGCCCAACTACGCCCGGTCCCCACTCCTTCTGTCACACTGCCTCGGAAACAGCCGAGCAGGGCCGTCATGTCCCGAAATAGCTTTGCCATTGTACCTCTGCTGACTGTTTTACGCTTTCAATAGGAACCTCATGGCCCCTGACTCATTCAAGAACCTGGGCTTCGGTGACGATGCCGATGCTGCTTCGGCGGCCCTCGACGCTGCGACTAGAACCCCGTCGCAACCCCAGCAATCTCAAACCCACGATAAGCCCCGCTCTTAGATCGGCCAATGTACCATTGGAATGCAGGGTCCTGACACTCCCGGTCGATGGTTCGGCAGCATCCGAGCAACCGAGCCAAGCTTCCTTGTCAAATTCCTGCTCTCTGATTCGATCACTTGCTTCGCAGCTCTCGGTGAAGTGCTTGTCACCGAAAGGGCGGATGAAGAGAGGGCCGCAGGTTTGACAGGTTACATTACATGTCGCCATGTTTCAATTCCAAACAAGACATGCGCAAAGTATGTATTGGAATCGACAAAGACGGATTCTGGAAGCGGGGTTGCGGAAGAGGAAGGAGACAGGGACGTTGAGTGACGAGATGCTGTAAGTATTGAGGTATCGATTTGCGCCACCGCATAAAGTACCTCGGAGGCGGTGCAAGCACCACGATCTAGTCAGCTGCATGTCACGGCAGCGAGGCCCCGCGGGTACAGATGCCAAAGTACGAACAATCCCTCAACACCAAATATTGCATAGCCACACATCTTCACATGCTTCTTGTTTGCTCCCTCTGTGCTAACACAGAAACCACAGCGCGCGTCCTTTGCAAGTCGCCACCTGCACACCCCATCTGAGACACACATCATCCCCACCCTACCAATCCAGCATAGATCAGCAGCAATACCGATCGTCAGACGGTGGGTGTAACGTTACTAGACTGTCCGCAACCGAGTCCACTGGCTATAGCCGTTCGGCTCGGCGCCTCACCCTGGCCATCTGCGTGCCCGGGTGTAAATCGGCGCAGTTAAACGAGCCGGTCCTCATGATGCGATTTGGGGTGACGTCGGTGGCAGAGCGAGGGCTTGGAGCCGGATGCCGGGGAGTTGTGGGGTTGTGCGATTTGGGCAGATGATTTATAAGGGGGCTTTTGTGT
This sequence comes from Lentithecium fluviatile CBS 122367, assembly GCA_010405425.1. Classification (NCBI taxonomy): domain Eukaryota; kingdom Fungi; phylum Ascomycota; class Dothideomycetes; order Pleosporales; family Lentitheciaceae; genus Lentithecium; species Lentithecium fluviatile. The sequence continues at coordinate 549,026 of MU005576.1, read as the reverse complement.
GGGCACGTTGGTGAAGATAGGGGGTAGGGCAGTCATGGTGCGCAAGGGTGCATTTGCTTGCACCGTTCGGCCGCGAGGGTCGGCGCGATGCAAGTGTTGAGCTACGGCGGTATCAACGCTGCATAATAGGTACGTGATATGATAGTTGCGCATTGTATGGAGCGCGGCCGCTGCTATCGATAACGAGGCAGAGGTACGGCGCTAGGTGGTTACGCGGCATGCTGTCAGAACCTTGTTCTTTCCTCCGATTGGAGCCTGGGATGGTTGTACACCCGTTGGAGATCGCCGCTACGGAGTTGGGATATGCCTGACTTTCAGATGCGCATGTCGATGGCATTTGTTTTGTTGGGCTCAGGTTTCGGTTGCAGATGCGGGCGGACATGGGAGGGTGGTGAGTCTTATGCGACGATGGTGGAGGTGGAGGGGAGAACAGCACTTGAATGAGCGACCGGGTCTGAGACTGAGACTAGGTGCTCTTACACAGAAGCCAGAACTACTCGCGCCTCGCGACGAGCTTGTTTGCTTGAACGACCGCTACTACCACCTCCGCTACCACCTCTTCTCCGACGGCTCGGCTTCACCCCATTTTAACTTTCATGTGAGGCTGCACAAAGATGAACGCGTAAGGCCCTTGTACTCGCAGGCACACTGGCGTCGTCTCCATGGGTTCCGGGAAAAGGTTCATGGCTGAGTATGACCATTCCTCTTCCCCATGATCTACCCTGCCTTTGACGATTGCTTCGAGACATGCGTACCGCACGCGCCAGGTGGCTGTGGGGACGGGAGGTGCTGTTGGAGTCGGCATCCACGTCTGAGAAGGGTCACGGCAGCTGTCACTTCCCCATGGACTCAGACACGCATGATGCATGACATGTATTGTCTCCTTTATCCACGCTTCTGGGCGAGATGTTCGAGCCGTATTTTGAACGGACGGCCTTTGAATTATGCTTAGCGCATCTGGAACAACAGGAGGTCGTGGAGGAAGTGTTAACTAGATTGCACGACAGTAGGCCCTCAACCGACACGTCTAAGCGACCTCGCCTCTCCTCTCTACACCTCAACCAAAATTTAAAGTGCGCTAAGAAGCTGTCCCACGATAAGCGGAGAATTTCCACCGATACCTCCGCACTCGCACCGCATAGACGAACAATGAAAGGTACCACACGATCTTAGCTAAACTCGGTGGCGGACGGGCAAAAGTCCACAGCCCACCTTACCTACAGAGGAAACAAGGTCCGAAGATGTTTCTCCAAGACCGAGCCGTGCATCAGATAGAGTCTTACAAATCTAAAGCCAAATCCAAATGCAAACCAAATATACGAATGTCTCGCTCTATACTCAACATTGTATCGCTTCGCTGCTGCCTCGCTTCCATCCGCTCCTCCATCCATCCCAAATCCCGCACAAATAATAAACTTTAAACCAAGACATGGGTAGTTTACGCCTGGCCTGTCGAGAGAAAACACCGCCAAATCCAAAAGTGCCATGTTTCTCTTCTAAGCCACCGAAACTAGGTAATTACCAGCCTGCCTAGTCTAGTCCCGGTCGGTGTCCCAATCAAGCCATATTTGCGAAAAGAGGCAGCATCCTCGACGGGCTGACTCACGACCCCAACCCCACATCCCGCGCTCCCCGAACGTAGAGAAAAGGTGCGGGAATAAATGTAAAGGCGCAAGGCTGTGGTGGCTGTGCTGTACAAAGGGTACGTACTTGTCGCATCAAGGGGGCTATGCAAATATTGAACACCCCAGCTTCCAAAGACAGGGCGCTAGGCGGCCACCCCAAGGACCAAAAGGGCGTTAGGCGCAGACACTTTGAACCTGAAGCATGCACAAAGCCATCACATCACGAACACAGCATTGCGGGAAATTTGGTTTGATAGAAATGAATTGAGTGAGAAACATGAGATCCATACCTGTGCATCGAACCCTCCACGAAAAAAAAGGCGAGAAAAGAACTGGGAAATAGCAAACACAAGAAAACATGTAGTGAGAAACCAGAACCAGCGGAACCCCACGACGTCAGCCGACATCAATGGGAGAAACTCGACAGTGACCCGCAACAGCAACAATGCGTCGAGTAGTTCCGTACCGTGACGCCGCCCATCGTTGCATCCAATCCAGCCAGTAAATGAAGAAAAAAAAACGAGATTGTGAGAGGAGATCAGCGGTTGCATGAAATACCATAAAAATACCCAATATTACCCCATCCATGCAGTGCGAGAGAAATCAAAAACGGCGAAATGAAGGTCATCTGTCAAGGTAGATGCGAGCACATCCTTGGTGCAGACAAGTAGAACGACAAATATGAGAAAAACATCTAAGATCCAAGCCGTGCCATAGGCCATGCGTGGCGTATACTCCAAAGACGCCGGGGATGATGTGGTAGGTCGATCGAAACATATTATGCAAGGAGATGGGTATGTTGATGCAAAGGGAGGTGCGACTCCGTCCGTCTAGTGGCCAGCAAAGACGGTGCGCACCAAATAGACACAGAAGGCGGCAGGCTGAACGTGCGAGTGAAGACCTCAAAGGCAAAAGGTGTGATTGTGCAAGATCGGCCTTCGAGATCCTGAAGCGCTTGGCGGCACCATCGACTCCTGTGGTACATGCAAGCATATGCACAAGCCGCGTGCAAGAACACGTGCAGTGGGTATCGCCGGGGTATCATGGATAGGAAAGTGACGACGCAGAAATGTGGCGACCAGGAATGAAAGCGAGCAATGTTGACTCAGCCCATGTCCATGCCGTTGTACTCGTCCTCTTCCTTCAGGCTCTGGTTCGCCCAGTACTGCTGTTGAGCGTTGGCGGAATTGGAATTGGAGCCGCTGCCAGTGCTCTGCATGTCGGGACTGAGGCTTTGAGGCGAGATCTGGTTGATGGGTTCGCCGGCAAGGTTGGTGTGCTTGGGCACGCGCAGACCGGAGCCTGGCGCACGAGAATACTTGAAGGTACCAAAGTTGTTCTTCTCGATGGCGTCCACGAGCTCGGTGCGCATGCGGCGCTCCTCTTCGGTCTGTTCAGTCTGCCACTCCTCGCCAGTGACTTGCTGAAGTCGAGCCGCCATCTCATCGTTCTCTTGAATCTTCTTGTACAGCAACCACATGAGATCACGGGTCCAGCTCACAGCGCCGTTGAGGATGTCACCCTTGTTGGGGCCTTTGTCCTTTTCCTCAATCGGCAGCCCCTGGGTAATGGTTCCCGCGGCACGCCGTCCATTACCGCCAGCCAAGAGAGACGTGGCTTGAGGTGGTGACATGCCACTGGCGGTAATGGTGGGTGACAGCGGCCCGTTGTTGTTTATGTGCTTTCGGATTTTCTCATCCTCGAGGCGATGCTGCGGCACAAGGCGGGACAGGTCGTGAATGCGCTCGTTGATGTTATCCCGACGACGGCGTTCGACTAGGTTGTGAGATTCTCGGCGTCGACGCTTCTTTGCGTCTTGGGTCTGGCCAACGTCCAAGCGGTTGGGCATCGATGAAGAAGGCTTGGTGGAGTGAATGACTTCGGAGATTTGATGGTGAGGAAGAGTGCCCGTGTGCGGTGATGCAGTCGGCGAGTCGATCCAGGATTGGTTGCTCCCCGGTGTACCGTCCCATTGGCCAGAGACACTCGGTTTGTGCCGGTGCATATTGGTCATGATAGGCTGAGAGGCAAAGTTGCCCGAGTCGGGGGTGCCCAGGTGGAGGCCGCTGATGACGGGCGTCTTTGGTGACATGGGGCTGCGGTTGTCCGAGCCGTTTCGGCTCATGGGAGCAGGCATGCGTTGCCGCATAGCACCACCCGGCATGCCCGCTGGAAAGCCCATGCGCCCTGGCGTGCTCTGGTACTGGTTGAAATCGAAGCCGTTGGGATGAACGAAAGGGCTTTGGATAGGCACGTCATCAGGCGTGTGTGAGTAGATCTGATTCATGTTCGCAGGGTTGCTGGGAATGTGAGAGGCGGTATTTCCAGGGAAGAAGGTGTCCTGGTGGAAGTTGTCGAACCCAGACTGCTGATCAAAGTTGCCAAGGGAGTCGGCGAGCTCGTCATCTGCAATCCCGGCACCGCCAGGCACGTAGCTCGAGCCACCAAACTGGCCATTCATGTTGAGGTTTCCACTCATGGAAAGGTCGGACGGGTTGATGGCACCCGAGCTTTCATGGGCAGAGCTGAACTGCTGGTTTCCAAAAGGCTGGTTCATGTCGAAGTTGTGAGTCATGAAACGGTTGTTGCCAAACTGGTTGTCGTCGAATTCCTCTTTGATGTATGGTGTTGGCGAGCCAGTGCCAGCCATGTTAAATATATCGGCGTCTAGACTGTCGTCAGAGTGCGAGTCCAGCCGGAGGTCCAGCCTCGAGAGGGTCTTCTGAGGAGAGTAGGAAGAGGGTGGAGTGAAAAGGGCGTCCGCTTGAGGGACAGTCAGTATGCCTTCGTAGTGCATGGTGGAGAGACTAGATGGAAAGTGGAGGAGCATGGAACGGAGATGGGTGAGAGACGGACGAGATATATGTAAAGGGATACAGGACGGGGTAGGTGTTCTCATGACAACAGGGGTGGGGGATGTTACCAGAGGCGTACTTACTGGGCGCTGGCATCACTGAAGGTTGCGGTGCGCTGGAATGTGTATGTAAGAGGCCGAGGGCCGATGCGGGCTCCCGAACTCAGAGATCTGAAACGCTCTTCTCTCGACTCTAGCGAGTGACTGCGGAATGCGCTTGCGGCTTGCAGGATGATTGCAGCACGAGACGGTCTGTGTCCCTATAAAGGCCTTGGGGGTGGGGGAGGGGTGGCTAAAGGCGCACACAAGATCACTCGAGCAAGCTAGACGTGATCTCGCTAGCAAGCCCGTGGTGCTCAGAAGTTGGAGGTGTTTGTCTGCATAAGAAGTGTTAGCCCTGCACCATGTCGCGGACGCAACTGCACGTCGCTGGCGGGGGATATCAGGCTCACCGGACACACTGGGACGGTTTCTCAAGCGATCCCTGCGAGCAGAGACAGGGCCACCCGAGGGGATGGGTATTGGCAGCGCGCTGAGGGAGAGGGACGGGGCGCAAGGCCTATCCGGGCGGGGTGGGATTCTGGGTATGGCAGTCGCTCGTGGCGGTGGTTCTCGGGCCGTCTCTGCGAACAATGTCAGCGCCTCGGGCCACAGACTCAGTTGTTGAGCGGTTGAAGGGCTGGCTGCAGACGTGTGGCGCACAGTAAGGTAACCAGCGAGGCGAGCGATGGCGGACGGCAGCTGTGCTCGCAGCCCGGCGTGGTGGAGACGGTGGCACAGGCGCCCAAAGCGGCGCCGCTAGCACAGCGTCGCACAGCGCCAGTGTGCTCCGGGGCTCCTCTCTGCGCAGTCCAGACGAAGGCGCAGGCGCGCGCGGGGGAGGAAGGAGCAGGCGGCGTTGACTCACCTCGACAGACAACGCAATCGCGAAGGAAGGCGCACAGCAGCGCAAAAAGGCAGACGCAGTCCTCGAGGAATCGGGCAGGCGTCCAAGTCTCGTCGGGTGGGTGCTCTTCGTGGGAGCAAACGGGCGAGGGTGGTCGACGTTCGGGGGCGTTGGGTGGTCGGTGGCACAGGTTTGTCTCTTTGAGGGCCGAGTAGACACGCGGGCGGTGCTGCAGAGGGCAGGCCGGCAGAAGGTGCGGCGGCGACGGCGTGCAGGCGCGCAATTGAGGAGGGGTGCTCTTGCAAGGTGGGCTTGTGCGACCGGCTGGATAAAATACTGGATGTGGGTAGGCGGTCGTATATGGCGGGGTGAATATGATGCGCGGGCGGCGCAACAGACAAGACGGCGGGATGGCAGCGGAACAATGCGCCCTCACCGCAGAGCAGAGCGCGGCGTGCTGTTTGCCGGCGCAGAGGACAGTCCAGGAGGGTGAGCGCTGGTGGGAGGAAGCCCGGGTGAGGGAGAGGGCGAAGCGTGAGCGGTGTACAGAGAGAGGCCAGCGGCGGAACTAGGCGCTGGATGCCAAGAGGCGTCTGCGGAGCGAGTCAATCAGCGACGGCGTCGAAACGAAGCTGCGTCTGGCTGCCGCGGATGCAAAAGAAAAAAAGACGGCGATGTCGTGCACGCTGGAGCAACGGCCGCTGTGTGTACCGCACGCAGAGGCGATGGCAGCGGCAGATGACGTAGGGCGTACGGGGCGATTGCGGTGCAGTCGTGCGTGTGGGGTGTGTGTCTGTGTAGTATCGGACGTATGCAGTGTAGTCGTGAGAACGCTCTTGCAGATGCACGAACAGCAGCGAGGGACGAGAAGACAGGCAGCGGTTGGCCGGAGGGATGCGGAACGGGGCCTATATACTACTCTGCGCAGGCGGCTCTGCGATCTGACAGACTCGCCTTGCCTGCCGTGTGGCTCATCGCAGCATTACATCAACATATCCACCCCCAGGCTGGCTATTTCCCGGACGGGGCGGCCTCAGAGGTCATCCGCGAGAGGTCGAGAGATATGGAAGGTCCCAGGTCTCACTTCCAGAACGCGTGCGCGAGGCGCAATGTGACTCACGGACACCACGGGCAGCCATGGAACAGAGCATCAAGTATCAAAGACCCCTCCCGGCCTGAGCAGCGCACCCTGCCAGGCCCGGCTCTTGGCCGCGATGTTCAGGGTGTGTAGGCGGGAGGTCGTCCATAGTCTGTCCATTAGGGAGAGCAGATCGGACTGATGTTGCGGTGCCCCAGCGCGATTGCTGCGCGCCGCTTTCCGAGCAGGCGGACGGCGCTAGGGCCGCTTGGGCCTCGCCCCAGGCATCACGCCGAGCCGAGCATACGACGAGCACCGAAGCATCCATCCTGTAGCTCTGAGCTCTACCCACCCTCTCGCCCACCCCCCTACCGCCCTGCTGCTCTCCCAGTATACAGTGCCCCTCCGCGACGTTACGCTGCCCAGTGCCCCCGCCGCTGCAGTGCTTCCCCGGCCAATCGCTCCCGCCACGCACCCGGCGCCGCGTCTGCGAACGCCATCCTCGCCGGCCTGCAACGCTGCGAGCCCGTCACACGCCGCGCGCACCGGTCGCGCTGTTTGAGACCTCTGTCTGACTTCTGCCATTGGCCGCCGTCGCCGCGCGCTGCAGACGACGCTGTGGAGATCATCTGCACGAAATCCTCCGGGCCGTGGTGCAGCGCTGCTCAAGCTGCTCCTGCCCGCCGTGACAAACGCCGCTGCCTCTCTGGGCTCGCGCCTACCTCACAAGCCACACGCCTCTGGCCGGCTTCAGCCTGACCGCCTGGCGAACATTCACTCGCCGTAGCCAGCCCGCACACGCCCTCCGCGGCAGCTTCCCCAGTGCCGACCCCAGGCCCACCTAACTAGCGTGCGTCGCCTGCTGCGGCTCCTCGAAAAGCTTTGCTGATACTCTCGCGCACGCGTCTACACACCCTCTCCCGCGCCGCGTAAACAAATAGCCTTCGCGCTGTGCACCCTCCCCGCCCACATTTGCACCCACACACCCCACGTCTTGCGTCAGAATTACCACGGAGCAGCATGGCGTCTGCCTCGTTCCGGGACTCTATGAACTCGCTGGGATGGAGCAGAAGGGACTCGGACGTTCCCGTGAACACCGCGCCGCCAACCTTCATGGGCAGGCTTCAGGGCTTGAACCCGTTCGGATCCGGAGGCTATGTTAGGCTGCCGACTACAGAAGGTCCCGGGGCTCCTCTGCCGGCGCCGACAAGGAGGGAGGAGGAGGAGGGCTGGTTTGCGCGTAAGTTCATGTCTCTGTTCGGTGGCGAATTCCGCCCATTGCCTCGCCCGTCACTGCCTTTTCCGAAGCCCTCGCGTTTCCCTGTGCACTTTCCACACACAAAGAACGCAAAAGCGCCAACTTCTGCTTCGTCCGCGCCACTTGGGCTTGCTATAGGGGCCCCGTGATGCGCCAAAGGCACCTGTATGGGGCTAGTTTCAGATGCACTGCCAAATTCCCATCGTCCTCTATCCGCAACTTCCATGGGAAACCTGAAGGCACGCATCGCTATCCTGTTTCATTTCACTATCTGTTCTCCGGGACCACTAGCACATCACCTGGCCTGGATGCAGCGATCGGCCGCATAACGGTGACAGAAGGGAGTTCCTGCGTACATGTTCTTGGCTGCATCCGCTCACCGCTGCTTTTCTGTTATCTTGCTAACTTCGTCTTACAGTGAGCCGATGGGACCGTATGCTTGTGTTTGGTATATTTCCCACTTTGGGTAGGGTTTACGACATCTGCTAACCCTTCAGGCGGACTTTTGCTTGCAGCCTTGGCGCTGTTTGCTACCTGCATCGGTCTACTGTTCACGCCAATCTTTCTCCTAAAACCGAGCAAGTTGGCAATTTTGTACGTCCACTTTTCTTCTGTTTGCATCCGGACCAACCCGAGTATGCCCTGCAGACCGCCTAGGGTGCTGCAGTCATTCGAGGACTCCAGCTCCCCTAGCCCGGCTGCGAACTATTATGCAGGGATTTGGCATACCCGCTGCGGCCTTGATGCTCCACCCAGCAGTGCAGGCGATCGTCGTGGCTGTCGCGGTGTGCCACTCATGATCACTCTAGCCACTGGAGGATCAGCATTATACCCGTTACATCGACTGTGTCATACGGGTGCTAGCCACGGCGTGCTGCAGAAGTGCCTACTCAAATCCGACTTCTAGTCTGGACCTGAAGCTAATCATGATTCGCTGGCTTAGATGGTCCATGGGGAGCATACTCTTCCTAGCTGCTTTCGCGGTCATGAACGGCCCAAAGGCCTTTGGTAAGACTGCACCAATGACCACTTTGACTTGTGCTAACGAGAATGCAGCCCTGCATCTTGCCTCTGCTCCGCGGTTACCATTCACGGCTGCTTACTTTGGCAGCATAGCCCTCACTCTGTTCTGCTCTTTGAAGGTAAGTTGATGCCTGCCTAAACCCGACCCCTGCCACCTGAACCATGCGCACATCCCGCGCCCTGGTCCTGGTCACATCCCCCACGCATGCTCATTGACTGTCGATTGCTCGTGTTCGCTGATGGTCCGTCCGCGTGACATAGCTCCACAGCTTCTTCCTCACCTTCATCGCCATGGTCGTACAGCTCGGGGCGCTAGTCTTTTATTTGGTTTCATACTTTCCCATGGGTACGACAGGCCTGCGGTTTGCTGCGCGATTTGGCGGAAACCGCGTCGCCGCCTGGATGAACGATTGAGCCCAGGCGACGAAACTTGTACGAGTACTGCGGTTGTGTGGCCGGTAGCACCACGGCGTACTCGAGATGGGCGGACGCGTCAAACAAACAATGACCCCGGCACCGCTCGAAGCAAACTCTCCAGGATAATAAATCACGTTGCATCATCACGCACCCGCCTATTCCACGCTGTGTATTCTCGTCTCTGATTGATCAGCGGCCTCATTGTCCTGCTGCGAGACGGATGTGGCACACCCCGAGCGTCGGGCTATCAGACTGACATCTAGCGCGAAGCTGTCGTCCGCCACACTTTTATTACACATTCGCCATACCTACACCTCTGCACATGAGCGCTAACAGTCGAGACGGCTAGCGCCAATGATCCGCGACGGATGCTGCGGCACTCCCTTTGTGAGGACGGATTCCTTGCCCTCACATCCACATCGTTTATGGAAAAGTCAGGCCTGTCTTACTTCAGCTTGGCTTGCTCCCCTCTTCGGACGAACTCGTGGAGATCACTTCCTTCTTCGCCTCGTGGCTGCTTCGGCCTCGTTCAGCCTCGGGATTTGACTGATTAGTTTGGGTTTATTTCCAATCACACCGATCAACATGACCCTGCGCCGGACAAGAGAAGCGGCGCATTTGCGTTATCCACCACCTCATGCTGGAGGCGCAGGCCATCTTGGTGTCATGGAGCTGTATCTTCCGCGATGCCAACGTCAACATCCAAGATGTCTGTCGCATACCGGCAAGGTTGCGACATACTATCTCCGAACAGGCCTGTGCCACCGGCTCCATAAGCCGAACAGTGTAATCGATCCTGTTTCGTGATCCCACCCTCTGCGTTTCGACTAAGCGCTCGATTCAAGAGGGTGGGTGGGCCATTCAGGCCTCGTGATTTGGATCGATATCGAAAGAAGATGGTGTCGTGCAGGGGGTTCGCATGCATGCATATCCGCGAGGGACGCTCGGGCCAGCTGCCATGCTAGAAGTGCGGGGCAAACGTGTTGCGCCGGCCTGGGCAACGCGCAAGCGGCAAGCCACCATCAGGAAGCCGGACGACGGTCTGGTCTCTTACGCGTGCTTCAGACTGTCAGCTTGTTTGGGAGGGACCATCTTTGGTCGACTAGCTGCCCGGTTTGGATTGGCATTTGATTTGCGGAAAGCGCGCTCCGCTATCTATTAGATTGTCCCGACGTCAACGACTTCTGCGAACGGGAAGCTCCTTTGGAGTGCGTGCCCGATGGACGCCCTGCAGGACAATCGACTATATTGGACGCTGCTAAGCGTTAGGCGGGATCTGGAGTGCGCTGCATATGCCCTGCGCAAGCACTGCGCAAGCAGCGCGCACGATCGATATTCCGCACAGTGCAATGCAACTTTAAATAGCAGGCCTAGATCGGACGGCCTCAGAACCGCGCCCGAGGAAGTATTGATTTCAGGTTGGATGCGAGTACGAAGGGTGGGCAGCACAAGTCAGATCGAGATGGCGGGTGCAACAGTCATCTCACTCCGCATGAGGCTTGATTCTACGACTGAGATGCGATGGGGCTTGGTGATTTGAGATGGTATGATGGTATAATGCGCTGGGAAGGTAGTACATAGGCGAAGTCCGGTGTTGGTGTTACGTGAGTTTGAGACTTTCAACGGCAGGGCTGAAAGAGAGTTATTGTGGCTTTCTTGTCTGCTTACGTTTGCGAGAATGCTGGCCAAAGAGGGCGTGTGGGCGGAGGCGTGATCGGTGTGTAGCAGAGTGGAGCGATGTGAAGGTCGGTGAGTTTGAGGGGCCGCTGGCCGAGGGTAGGTGCTGACTGAGGACTTAGGAAGACACTCACCCCGCTACTTCTCCACGTGTTCTGCTCGGCCCGACGCATTTTCCGGATTGGGGACAAATGAGGATGGAGCTGCTAAGACTACTCGTACAGTAAATCGTGGAGCTACCCCTCCTAGTCCTCGTCGGCAGTTGGAGATGTCACGCTTTCCATCATCAAACGCGCCGTCTTCGCCTTGAAAGCATGAGAGAGCTGCTCCGGTTTCATCAGCGATTGGACGAAGGATTTCGAGCGGCGATGAAAGCTTCAATTGCCCCATCGGACCTCCGTGGGAATAGCTGCCCCACCAACCGTTGCGCGTTTGCCATGTGGGGTCAACGCGCTCACAATGATTTCCATGCAATTTTATATCTTGAAGTAACTGGTCTTCTCCCACTGATGCTCAATCATTGTGTACATTTGATTGTCCGGCCGAGAACCCGGTTACCTCCACGCCCCGCGCACAACCCCTACTCCGGTATCCTACCTTTACCATGCCGTCGCAATTGGACAACCCCAATGAGTACCAAAAAATTTTCCACTGGGCGGAGACGCAAAAAGATGGAGCAATTCCGTCGTTCGCCACACGGAAGAACGATCCATATGAGGTGAGCTTACACCGATCCCGCCTCAATTCTCCCAGCGGCTATGCTGACGGCACGGAACAGTACCAATGCGGCTTTGGCAACTCCTTTTCGAGCGAGGCTGTTCCAGGCAAGCGGCACCCGTCATCGGCGGCGCAGTAGCTTAATCTGACCACTATCTTTACCGATTAGGCACGATACCGCAAGGCCAGAACTCGCCGCGATGTGTCAGATTTGGGTTGTATGCGGAGCAGATGACTGCAACTGCTTTCGTCGCGCCGAGGCATTTGAACAAGAAGGCCTGGTGAGCGGCGGGAAGGTGTTGATTGCGGGAGTATATTGGGCTGACGAGGATCTAGGTTGTATCGAGCAAGGCCTGCGGTCGCACATCAGGGATTCGTAAGTGTTCTTCGATTACTGTCAGCCCTATCCCCAGGGGAAGTCCACGTGGGAGAGTGTGCACGAGCATTACCAATCCAACGGTGAGACATGGTCGCATTTGAGCCAGACCACTCCGGATGAGATGGAAGGCCTCACGGCTCGCCTTGCAGATATCAGACGGAAACCCTAACCCTTCAGAGCCCTCTGGAAGCCACCTTTCTATGCCTCAGCGAGAAAGATGAATGCCCAAATCCTCACACCCTCTTTCCACGAGTCTGACCACCACGACATCACGCGCTGACGCAAGCCCACAGACCGAACTCCCGGACAATACCGATACGGAATCTTGCTTCCTTCCCATCAACAAACGCGTCCACGTCTCCCCCACGCAACTTGCCTGGCTCCCCTTTGACATTCCCACTGATGGCAAAGTCGATTTCGTTTCCGGTGTCAAGACCATTGCCGGATCTGGCGACCCCACGCTACGCGAGGGCCTGGCTGTGCACACCTTTTTGGCCAATACGAGCATGGAAAGGAGGGCGACTGTGAACTCGGATGGCGACTTCTTGATTGTGCCGCAGCAAGGTAGCCTGGATATTCAGACCGAGTTTGGCAAGCTGTTCGTGCAGCCAGGAGAGATTTGTGTGATCCAGAGGGGGCAGAGGTTCAAGGTTTTGTTACCAGATGGAGCAACCAGGGGTTACATCCTCGAGATTTGGGGCTCGAATTTCGAGCTCCCGGAGTTGGGTGAGTCAAGCAATCTGTGTTCTCACACGTGTGCTGATCCTAGCAGGCCCACTGGGCGCCAACGGCCTCGCAAACGCCCGCGACTTCCTCTACCCCGTCGCCTCCTATGAGATTGAGAAAGAGCCCTGGGAAATCATCTACAAGCTCGGCGGAAAATTCTTCAAATCAACCCAAAACCACAGCCCCTTTGACGTCGTCGCCTGGCACGGAAACTACGTCCCCTACAAATACGACCTCACAAAGTTCGTCAACGTGGGTTCCATAAGCGTAGACCACATCGACCCGTCCATCTTCTGCGTGCTCACGGCGCCGTCTCGCGACCCTTCTGCGCCCCTTGCGGATTTCTTGATATTCTCGCCGCGCTGGGATGTGGCGAGTCACACATACCGGCCGCCGTACTACCACCGCAATGCCGCCTCGGAGCTCATGGGGCTCATCTACGGCGAATATGCCGGGCGCTCCGACGAGTTCCAGCCCGGCGGTGTGTCGTTTGAATGCGGCTTCGTTCCCCACGGTGTCGCGTACGAGGAGTTCAAGGCCGCGAGTGCGCAGCCGCCGCCCGAGATGCGCATTTCCAAGGACGCGGTGGCGTTTATGATGGAGAGTTCACGGCCGTTTACTATTACGGATTGGGCGTGGAACTCGGATAAGCTGCATGAGCATAATCCGAAGATGTGGTGAGTACTGTTGAGTTGAGGGATTGGGGAAGAAGCGGCTAATCTGTGTGAAGGGACGATCTTGTTGATAACTTTAGCACGCATACAGAAGAGGTGGAGAAGCTGTTGGCGCAGGGGGTTAAGAAGATGGGGATCTCGAATGGACATTGATGACGACCTGGGGTAGGTGGGCGGTCAGCCAGGATCGCTGGGTTGGGTGGACTTGTTAAATTCTGTATCAATTTGTTCGATACTCCGCGGTTGCGTTAGTGACCGGTTTGTTCGTCACCAGACAATTTCGTTCAGTGAGAGGTGTTGTTCGGATCGTAAACTGCGTGAGAATAGCACATCGCCGGCTTCGGCTCGTTGCCGACTATTTGGCGTTGCAGGACTGTAGTCGTGATAGGCACGCTGGCTGTTCAAGACATGGTTTCACATTTTGAAAGGGTAGTGAAGGTGACTTGAACTGGCAATACTCAGACCGTGATAGGGTTGGTGTTGTGGGACCCCCTCAGCTGCGCCACAGCACGCGCCACATGACGTCCATTTCGCGGGAAATCCTCTATCGCTGAGTCGCGATGACTCCAGAAGTCAAACGCGCTCCCGCCCTTTCTCAACCGCGGGCAGCGGAACGGCAAGAGGCGCCCTTTTGTTTGTTGACTCACCGCCGTCTCTCCTTTCGCCGCTGCTGCCTGAATGGCTGGGCTGATTAAAAAGTTTGCGCCTCTCGTTCATGCCTTCTATTCCCCACCACTCGCCTGCTTACCCCCTCCATTGCAGGTAGCTAAGCACACAATCAAGCACACAATCTACCACACGCCAATTCGATACACCCGCACTCGAATCGCTCAGTTCCACGCCACCGCAGCCATGGCGCACCGTGATACGGCTCCATATGCGTCGCAAGACCACCACGAGATCCGCCAGCTCGTCCAAACACTGGAGGCACACAAGGGCAAGAAGTCAAAAGCGGGTGGCTTCTCGGTCAAGAAGAACACATTCCCCCTCCCCAATGGCCGCTCCGTCGACTCGTGGAAGATGAACGACTGGGACTACAAAAAGGAGCACCTCCCCACGTATGCGCGCGGGCTCTTCACATACAAGACGCTGGACGGCAATGTCGAGATTGCGGTGCGGGGATACGACAAGTTCTTCAACCACGGCGAGGTGCGGAAGACGGAGTGGGAGAATGTGAAGAGGAGCACGCGGGGACCATACGAGCTAAGCGTGAAGGAGAATGGCTGCATCATTTTCATTGCAGGTCTAGACGACGGGACGCTGCTAGTATGCAGCAAGCACTCGACCGGCGCGCGGGGAGACGTCGAGCTCAGCCATGCTTGTGCGGGCGAGAGGTGGGTGGAGAGGCATCTGGCAACCGTAGGCAAGACGAAGAAAGACCTTGCCATCAAGCTGCGCGAGATGAACGCGACACTGGTGGCCGAGCTGTGCGACGACGAGTTCGAGGAGCACGTCCTTGCATACACCCCCGAGCAAGCCGGCCTGTACGTTCACGGCATCAACCTCAACCTCCCACAATTCGCGACCTATCCTGGTCCGCTGGTCGACATATTCGCCGATGAGTGGGGTATGAGGAAGGTCCAGTATGTGATGGAGGGCGACATCGACGAGGTTCGAAAGTTTTTGGACAAGGTGGCGGAGACTGGTAACTACAATGGGCGCGACACGGAGGGTTTCGTCATTCGCTGCCAGGCACGGGTCACGGATGACGCCCCCTGGGAGGATTGGTTCTTCAAGTACAAGTTTGAAGAGCCATATCTGATGTACCGGCAGTGGCGCGAGTGCACCAAGGCCATCATCGGCGGGAAGCAGGCGCGTTACAAGAAGCACAAGCAGATCACCGAAGAGTACCTCGAATACGTCCGACGGCGATTTACCCGCGAACCTGGTCTAGCGAAGCAGTACAATCTAAACCACGGAATCATCAAGATGCGAGACGACTTTCTGCGCGAGCGGGGGATGACTGGGGCCGAGATCATCCAGCGGGAGTTGCAGAACGGCGCGCAGGAGGATAAAGATGTCGACCGGAACATTGTCCTCGTCCCGATTGCGACCATTGGATGTGGAAAGACCACTCTGGCCCTGGCGTTGGTCAAGCTCTTTGGATGGGGTCACTTCCAGAACGACAATGTCAAAGTGAAGAAGGGCCGCCCCCAGGTCTTTGCCGACACCATCACGTCTATGCTGGTCACTAACCCTGTCGTCATCGCGGACCGAAACAACCACCAGAAGCGCGAGCGCGACCAGCTTCTTGGCGATATCAGCAGGGCCAACAGGGATGCGCGTTTTGTGGCCCTGCATTACGTCCACGAGCGCGACAACTACGACAATATCCGGAAAGCCACCCGAGACCGCGTCCTCGCTCGCGGCGATAACCACCAGACGATACAGGCGGGATCTAAGGGCCAGAGCGAGATTATCGAGATTATGGAAGGCTTCATGCATCGCTTTCAGCCTGTGGATTCATCTGAGGGCCCTGATGATCAGTTCGATTTGGTCATCCACCTCGACCCAGTCGTGGACTCTCGTGAGAACCTTGAAGTCATCATTGCGATGTTGTACGACAAGTACCCAGGGCTATTCAAGAACCGCGACATGCCATCTGACGTCGATCTGGACGAAGCAATCCACTGGGCCATGAACGACTACACCCCGGACTTTAAAATGGACCTCTCTCGCGGCCGCGGCGCGAACCGCACTCAAAACCAGGGCCAGGCCTTCCCCGCGAACACCCGCAACCAAAAGCAGCCCCAGCCCAAAGCAACAAAGCCACCCCGAATGGAGTACTTTTCCGTCCGCCTCCCCACGCAGCGCATCGCCTCGATCCTCGACGTCCTCTTCCGCGACAAAGACGCCCAAACTGCCCGTCTCTACCGCCACCTCCAGCAATCCCGCCGCATACAAAACGAATTCCACGTCACCCTCATGCACCGTGCCTCGGCGCCACAGAACCAGGCCTACTGGGACAAGCTCAACAAACTGCACGACGCGTTCCAGCAAGCGTCGACGAACAGCGGTACTTGGGACCCCGAGCTCGGCAAGTGCGGCGTGCAGCTCGAGCGCGTCGTCTGGGACGATCGTGTGATGTGCTTTGTCGTGCGGCTGGATGGCGCGACCGAATTGCGGGGGCAGAGCGAGGCGGGCACGAGTACGGGTACCGAGCTGCTCAGGTTCGAGAGCGTGAATCCCGTCGCACATGTTACGGTGGGCACGGCGGATCAGGGCATCAAGCCCAAGGAGAGCAATGAGTTGCTGCAGCGGTGGTTGAATGAGGGGAGTGGGGGGCAGACGGGGATTAGGGAGTTGAGTGTTAAGGGGAGTGTTGTGCTCGAGGGGAGTGTGAGGGGTGTGTTGGGGAGGATGTAGAGTGTCCTTGCTGAGCTGGATCTGGGTGGCGATGAGCGGGAGGGGGAATGGACGCGGTGGACGGGGTCGTGGGCGTGGTCGTGGGGGGAGCGGTGGACTACGGAAATAAAACTATGATGCCATGAGCGCTGAGGAAGCATCTGCATGGTCATGACGCGCCTTTATAGCGTTAGCGGCATATGGCTAGCTAATGAACTCGGGGTGGTGTATTAAAAGCGGTGCGGGATGAAGAGTGTATGAAGAGACGCACTCTACACTTGCGACTCTATAGACGTACATCCTCACTCGGATCGGATCAAGCATGAATCTCCTCTTCTTTTCCTTTCCTGTGAGATGGAATTGTATATATATGAAACAGAGGGTATCAAAGCAACGTTCAATCTCGAATCTTCCTACCGGCGTATCCATCCATATCCATATCCAACACCAAACCCATATTCGAAACTCCCATGCTTGACACAAGTCCGGATCAGATCCCACGTCCCCTGCCCAACTAAGTCACACAAATCCCCTTCCCCCCTTTTTCCCTTCTTCCCACTCTCTCCCACCTCGCCTACCAATGCCTAACAATAACAAGCCACCCGCCCTCTCGCACGCCCCCAAACAACCCCGCAACCCTCTTCCTCTTCAAACCCTCGCGCGGACTCACATCCTCAATCGCATGTCTGCCGTCCAGATGCCTTAACAACATGGGCCAGTGCTCGCGCAGGTCGGGGTCGCGGAACGTATGTCCAATTTTCTCGAGCCAGCGGGTTTCGAGGGAAGAGGCTTTTGTGGGGGAGAGGATTATGCTGGGGTGGTGCGTAGAGGGGAGGGATGGATTGGGGGAGGTGGGGGAGAGGGTTTGCGAGGGGTTGGGGTGCGAGGGGGAGGGGGATGTGGGATTTAGGTGCAGGGGGGAGGGGTGGTGTGTGGGTTTTGTGTTTGTATTTGAAGGCTGTGCGGGGGATAGGGGCCGTTGCGTGGTTGCTGGGTATGCGATTGTTGTGCGGGCCGAGCTGGTGCTTCCCGCGTCGCTGGCAGCTCGGGCGGGACTGCCGCGCCAGCCTGTCGCTGCGGTGCGGGGACTTAGTATCATGTTCGATTCCGCTCCGGCGTTGTCGTCGTCGGATTCGCGGTCGCGGCGTGTGCGGCGGAGAGGCGTGCCTGGCCGTGCCGTCGCGCCTCCAGCGGAAAGGAAGCTAGACCGCTTGTCCGAGAGGAGGGACTCATTTAGAGACTCGGTGTCCCACGCTTCTCTCCGTGCGTCCTCTGCTTTCTTGAGCACGGCTTCGCGTTCCATTTCTGTCGCGACCTGGGCTTTGATCTCGGGACTTACGCGCACCCAGGCGAAGGTGCGGAGTTGGGTTACCCAGCCGCCTCGCATGAGCCAGGCCAGGATGTCCATGTATGCGTCGCGGTGCTCGGCGGTGGGGATGAAGGACTTGTAGGGCTTTGGGTTTCCGGAGAGGAGGCTGAGCATCTTGGGGAGGGAGGGGAGCGTGGGGAAGCGCATTGCGTATGCTGAGATGGCGGCTTGCATGTTGGACATGTCGGCGTTGGGGGAGACAATATAAGTATCGCCCGGGTGTAGAGGGGCGATCAGACGTGCGCGGCGCCAGTAGACGAGATGGCCGGCGATGAACTCCATGTCCTGCGCGAGGATGTTGTGTTTGTTGGAGATCTTGAGGAGGGACTTGGTGGGGACGATGTTGCGGATGTAAAAGGCGAGGGCGGCCGCGTTGCCCTTGTCGCCTTGGATGTCTTTGAGGATGACTTCGGGGTCTTCGAGCAGGAGGAGCGCGGCGTGCTGGGTCATGGGGGCGTCGTTGTCGTCGTCGATGACTACGTTGGAGGTTGTGAGCCAAAGGCCGGGCATTTGCGGCTCGAGGGCGTTGGGGAGGTAGGGAGTGGAGTCGGCCTGGGGAATCTGGAAGGAGGTGTTGAAGGACGCGTCGAAGTGGATGTGTGCAATCTTGTCGTTTGAGATGGCGTCGAACATGGTCGCAAGCGATTTCGCCAGAGGAGAGGTGTTGATGATCTTCCGCCACGTTGCGCTGAGCGACTCCCCGTTTTCCTTTGCACGCTGCTTGATGTCGATGATGCGCTTCGACTCTTTCCAGACGTACTGGAAGCGGGCTTGCTCGTACTTGAGCGCCTTGGCGTACTTTTTCGTGACGTTGTCGTACATGTTCTTGGTGCGGAGCTGATATTCCAGGGCGGGCGGGTTCAGCACGAAGACGACGTTGAACATGGTCATGTCGGGGTTGTCGTTGGTGGTCGAGTTGCTGCGGGTATCTGATCCCGCTTCGGACACGGCGCCCGATGCTGCTCCAGACATGAGCCCGTGGCCGTAGCCCGGCTCGAAACCCGGGGGAAAGACAAAGTCGTCCTCCTTTTCCTTCTTCTTGCTCTTGCTCTTGCTCTTGCTCTTGCTCTCGTCCTGCGAGGCTGCGTCTTCGTCCGAGTCGCTGAGGGCGAGGTTGGCCAGCAGGTCGCCGTTCTGCACCCGCTCTTCCGCCCGCCGCTTCCGCCGCTTCTTCCTCTTTTTCCACAGCCCGTCCTCTCGCACGAACATAGGCGCCCCGACAAAGACGACGCTCTCGACGCCCAGCTCGAACTTGCGCTTGTTGAACGACTTGCCCGGACACAGGATCTTCTCCAGCGCGTCGACCTTGAAGCCCAGCACCGTGTCCCAGTCGCGGTCGCCGCCCATCGCCCGCGCACCCCCACCTGCCTTGCCGCCCTCTGCGCCTTCCTCTGCATCCTCCTCGTCGATGCTCTCCTGCCGCCCCCACGCGCCGCCCGCGCCCGGCCGCAGCTTCTTCTCCTCGCGGTGGCTCGTCCCGGTCCGGCCCGACGTGCGCCCGCCGCTGGTCTTGCTCCCGGCCTCGGCATCGTCGTCGCCGCCGTCGTTCTCGGTGCTGCTGTCCCAGTCGCTGCTCGAGCTGTCGGACCCGACGCTGCCCGTCGACGTCTCGTTGCCGAACCACACGGGCGCCTTGTTCGCCGCGAGCGCCGCGGCCGACGGCGAGATGGGCGGGTAGTGGAAGACAAGGCGGGGCCCCAGCGAGCGCGATTTGGTGACGAGGAGGATGGCCTGGAGGTTCGACGCGGGCGGGAGGGGGAGGGCCATGGCGGGGAGACGAGACGAGGAGCTCGCCGGCGCCGCAATTAAGCGAATGAAATCCCGACCATTATGGCAATTGCATCGGCGGCTTCTCCTTCAGCTGCGATGCCTTTGTGGAGCTTTCTATCCGCCGTGGAATGTGGAGAAGAGGAAGGTGCCACCGGGGCGGGGATGGAATGGAGCTCGGACCGCCGACCTTCACCATCGCCCTCCCTCCATCAAACCCACCTTCGATCCGCCATCAGCATGGCGCACCGAGCTCAACCCTCCGTTGATCTCAGCGCCCTCAACGCCGACGTGAAGTATCTCATTCTGGACAACTTATGGGCCCCACCTGCCGGATGCGCGCCTTCCACTAATCGGCCGCGGCACCACGCTTAGATTGCCTTGCCATCCAGTCTTCGAGCATTAAGCTCGGCTATATAATTTCCGGCCACATAGGGTTCTCGGCCACCTGGCCACCTGGCCAAACAGCGACTCCTGCAAAAAAGACGCCGTATCTCTCAACAACGCTCTTTAATATGGACGCCCGTGAGCAAGCTTTACAATTAGCCATCAATGATCTTAATGCGGGCATTTATTCTAGCCAACGCGCTGCAGCTAAGGCGTACGGCATCCCTCGATCTACGCTTCAAGACCGACTGAAGGGTGCAACAAATAGCGCGTCCAGCCATCAACACCAGCAGCGGCTAACTCCTTTACAAGAAGACTTTCTTGTAGACTGGATCCTCGAAGAAGATGCACGCGGTTATCCTCCTCCACACGCTCGCGCTCGAGAAATGGCGAATCGAATTCTGCGTATGAACGGCGACGATCAACCCGTCGGCAAGCTCTGGCTCTTACACTTTATTAGGCGTCAGCCACGCGTCGCCTCCGTAGTCGGCCGGAAGCTTGAGGCTTAGAGAGCTGATGCAGCTACACTAGATTAGCTGCGCGCGTTTCTAGAGCTCTATGAGCAGACCTGACGGCAGCTCAACATACAGACGGACAATATATGCAATATGGACGAGACTGGCGTCGCGCTAGGTGTATGTACTAACACTAGAGTCCTTGCTAGGGCATTAAAGAAGAAGGCTTACGTTAAGTCTCTAGAGAATCGCGAGTGGGTCTTAATAATCGAGTGTGTATCAGCGACAGGGCGGAAGCGACGCTGCGCAGTCATCTTTAAGGGCCAGAGCCTACAGACAGCCTGGTTCTCCCCCTCTCATGTACCTAGCTGGTTCTATACAACCTCTGAGAATGGATGGACGTCAAAAACGATAGGTGTCGAGTGGCTACAGCGTATATATATCCCTGAGACGACAGTTAATGGCCAGTACCGCCTCCTTATCCTTGACGACCACGGCAGCCATATTGATATTAAATTCCTATGGCTTTGTAAACAGAACCGAATCGAGCTTTTATACCTACCTGCGCATTCCTCGCACGGTATGATGTTGACAAAGAATTCAATCTGCTGTCCTGGCCACTCGATGGTTCAATCGAGTCCTCGGAATACGATCCGGCTCGTGCTTCGGTAGGAGGTTGAGGACCGCATGTGCATGGCCCAAAGCCGGGTTTGGCCCGCCGCACGGATGCCCAGATATTCGAATCTATATGCGTCCATGCCGCAACTACATCAACTTGACGTGCCGTTCTGGCCGCCCGAGCTGTCCTCCAACTATCAACAGCTCGTATCAGAGGATGAGTTGACCGACCTGATGGTGAGTTCTTCTTTAGCTAGTGGCGGCACCCTGCGCTGGTATACTGACAAGCGCCCCAGAAGCATTTGCACTACGTACCAAACCTCCGCATCTTGCATCTCTACTTGCCCCCGGCTGCGCCCATTCACGCTAGCCGCAAATCACTGGAGGACTTGGCGATACCGGAGGGGAATGCAGCTTTTCGGGCCCAGCATCTTGCAACCACGCTTTTCCAGTATCTCGAGCCCATGCAATATGTCCGCACTTGGAGATTCTTGCCTGGGGTTCCGCCGACATTCCCAGGGATGAGCTAACGGATGCCGTTGCGCAGCATTGTTTCATCAAGGGACAGCAGATTCTGCGTGGAATATCGACGGCCGTTGCAGTGCAAGTGTCCAGCGCTCAGCTGCGCGACATGGCGCCGGATCTGGACATTCTGGACTACGATCCGTCGCCTCAGGTACCAGGACAGCTCCCGGCTCACATGCATGGTATGACGCCCGTGTATGCGGATGCGATATTGTTGTGAAGCCGGCACCGAGCGTTCATTTCACACAACGGCCACGATAAATGGTCGAGAAGTCGGGCGACGGCAGGAGGAGCAATTTGGTTCGTGGGCAAGTGCGCGTACAAGGGATGGCTGGAGGGTCTGGTGTTGTTCCAACTGCGTCGCTTGGGAGACGTTATAATTGAAGTGAGGGCCTCCCTTTGAATAATCTAGCATTGATCCTTCCCATTACATCTAGCTCCAGCTCTTCGTTTACATGCACCCGTCGCGAGCAGTTGTGCGCTTGGCGTTGCCGTAAAGGTTACCCAATTTGTCCCACGAGCGATGCTCCCACGTCCGCGCCCACGATTATCATCCCGTACACGCTGATTCTCGACCTTCACGAAGCTTCAGATGATGAATGCCGCTTTCAGGCGAAAGTGCGAGCGGTGCTGGTGCGCTAACAGCCAACTTTCAGCTTCATCCTCTACGAAGGCATTTCACAACACCCTCGGATTCCATTCTAGAGGGTCCTCCAGCCTTCACGGAATTATGCGTATAGCACTAATAAGTCGAAGCTGGCACAACATGCAAGGAAGGACGCTAAGCGAGCATGCCGACCCCAAATCGCACGTGACAGCCTGTGGGAAGGTTGATCCACCCACAATCATGTCACCCTTGACGCCACTCACCGTACGACAGGAACTTCGACACTGATATCAACCTTGCGTTTTGGTCAGTTGGATCACCCCGCTTCGGGGTGATCTCATGATCAGCCATCGCGTGATCAGAAAGGCGAGCAAAAGCCTCTTGTCGCCCTTCAAACATGCTTCCGTTCCAGAGAGACTTCCGAAAGTACGTATCATATCGGCCATTTCTTAGTAAGAGAATAATTTCTCCAGCCAAGACGAATATTGAGATCGCCCCAAAACCTCAGAAGATCCACAACGACGAAATGGGCGCAGCCAATTCTGTCTCCCGGCCCGAAATACCGCTTTACACGAACCTAAACGGCTCCCAAATTCGTGTCCTGGCGGTGTCAAAGTGCACTTCCACGGCTACCCAGACTCCAATTGAATGCCGACTTGAACATGTCGACTTGGACAAGAAACCAAAGTACTTCGCCTTGTCCTATGTGTGGGGGAATGCGAGCAACAAACGGAAGATATGGGTCAATGGGCACCCGATGGTGGTCACGGAGAATCTCTACTCCGTTCTTGACCATATACGTCGACCTACCTGGAAACTGCATCTAGGCGACGAGCTGCAAGGCATGTCCAGCTGCTTTTGGATTGATGCAATTTGCATCAACCAGGAAGATATGGTTGAGAAAGCAAGACAAATCCCGCGCATGGGAGATATTTACACCAATGCTGCCAGAGTCGTCGCTTGGCTTGGTCTCATGAGGTCGGAAGAGCAGGAAAAGAGTACGTGGATTATGAGGGAGGCAGCCAAAGCAGCTGAGGTGCACCTCTCCGTCGCATCCGAAACGAACGATCTCGAACGGGCAGTACGGGTCGCAGGCGACGCCATTGTACGAGGCTTAGGGCCTCAACTGTTGAAGTTTTGGGAGACACAGATCGCCTTTAGGGAGAACCCATGGTTTTCCCGAATCTGGATTGCCCAGGAAGTGGCGCTGCCAAAGCAGACCCCCATCATGGTCATGGGCACCGAAGTAGCTAGCTACGGAGGTCTGTCCATTCTCGCCAATACCTTCGAATCCCTCCAGGGGTCCAACGGGGAGATGGTCACTCGGGCTTTAGAGCTGACCAAAAGTCAAGTTTATATGCTGATCCGATCAACGGTGACCCTCCAGCGATGGGGCCAGTATTCGGGACTGGGTAATGAAGAGCGACTTGCTCGATCGATGCTGGAGATTCTCTATCCGATTACCCATGGACTGAAAGCGACGCTTCCTCAAGACTACATCTATGGCATACTCGGTCTCGTTGATAGTAAGACTCTGCCTCCAGACCTAGCTCCCGACTACACCAAACCCTTTGCAAAAGTGTTCCATGAGTACGTCGCCCATCTCATCGGCCGGTCGGGCGATCTCAGGATCTTGGGCTGTGAACGCTCGCAGCTTTCGGGTGTGCCTTCGTGGGTCCCGGATCTGCGACATAGAGGCTCCTTGTCGTGGTATCCAGGATTCCGGGATCCGGCTGTTCGTGCGTCTGTGTCTTTCACCGATGACATTGATGTCTTGGAGGTTACGGGCGTTGACCTGAGCATGGTGGTTCCTTACCACCGCGCTTTGAAGGCGCTGGTCCCCGCCGTTCCTGTGGAAGATCTAGCTCGTGTCGAAGAGGAAATTCGTGGCATCTCCACCAGTGAAACGGAAGCACCCACATCACACGCGCTGTGGACTTTGATGAAGCTTCTACTCAGCGCCTCTCATATATCCTCCTATAACGACCTCATACGCACTGTGCGTGAACGCTGGGAACGAGAGGGCAGTCCCGCGTCCGACGAGTTTTTCGAAATTCCCGGTCTTGATGAAGAGAGGATTATAATCACAGAAGATATATTAGCTCGACTTGGCGAAGCGGGCCAAGGCATGAGCCAGTTCGCCTTGTCGGAGTCCGGGGAAGTGGGGGCTTGCTTGAGACTAGATCTGCCCGTTCGGCCGGGCGACAGATTGTGCATGTTGAAGGGTGCGATTCTTCCTTCGGTTTTGAGGCCGTGTGGAGAGAGGTTTCTGTTTGTTGGGTCGGCTCAATATCCGTTTAAGTTTCGAGGGGAAAGGCGGTTTGATGCGGAGTTTTTCGCTGAGAGTCCGATTTCTACGTTTGTCATTGCTTAGCGGGGAGGTATTACGGGCTTGTGATTAGGCGAACCTGCTGAAGAATTGAACAGGTGAATCGATTCATTAATTCTTAATTACGACTGGGTCCTACACAGCATTTCAGCGGGATACATTACGGGGGATAACCTAAAATAGCCCCAGACACAAGTTTCCAACAAGACGCTGGGATAGATATGAAGATGAATTTCTCCGATTTTCTAAATTCCTTACCTGCGATCCCGCAACATCTGGGAGTGGTGCATGAGGATCTCCATGTGATGCTTGAATGGTGACGTCATCGTCCTCTGTCGTTCATAAAGAAGCCGAACCTCGAAACATCACTCTGGCACCTACGCACATACAACACATACCGAGACTTCCAAAGAATCGAAATCAATTCTCTGCTAGCTCGAAGCAACACATCCTCAAAATGTCCTCCAACGACAACACAAACATACCCAGCCTCGTCGCCAGCCACGCGCAATACGTCAAGGGCGCCGCCGAAGTTGGTCTCTCCTCTTCCCCCTCCTCTTCTCCTTCTCCCCTGCTTTCCCCTCTCTCCTCCCAACATCCTTCTCCCACCTCCCTCTCCACGATCCATCCCATCCACTCCATCTCTAACCTTACCCCAGCAAACAATCGGCAATCTCTCCGGCTCCCAAGCCTGGCAAGCCTCGGGCGCGCAGGACAAGGCGCACGCCGTCGACGCCATGAAGGCCGCGGGCCAGCAGCGCGATGCGGCGAGCAAGGGGTTCGGCGGCATCGAGGAGAAGGCGGGGAATTTGGTGGGGTGCGAGGGCATGTTGAAGGAGGGGGCGGAGAGTAAGGAGTAGGGGGGAGAGGGGTGGGGTGATTGGGTGATTGTAGTACTATGGTCGGGTTATGTAGGGAAGAGGATGAATGGAAGTAACGGCCTGGAGAGATGGGGTTTTGCGAAGGTGGCGGATGGGTTTTTTATTTGGATTTATTGTACCTAGAGGGAACGATTGGGAGTTGGGGCCGCATCGAAACGAGGCCGGCGCGCGATCACGTGCTTGCACAACGCCCAAACCTGCGGCACCCAGCCTTGCCCTTTACATATATTTTGGATCATTGCCTAATTAAAGAAGAGCTTTTCATAGCTTTTATCAAGAAGCGAAGAAGAAGTATGCACGAGGTGCCACTTGAGATATAAGCCGAGTTCAGTCTAGTGCGGTTCGATCCGGGAGCTGCACGGCGTCCAGCGTCGCGCCGTAAAACTTACCACCTATACTTACCGGTCATCAAGTTGATAGTCAGGGTTACCTAGCCACCTCCATATTCACGTTGCATCATAGAACGCTCCCACGTTAGTGTGCCATTTACAGGCCCAGCCCCGCTCAGTGAGGGACACTCTCGAGACGTCGCGACGCCGGACGGGCGATGTCGATTGCTGCTCGGGGCAGGAGTGAGAATGAGCCGGACGGGCCGTTGACACAAAAACTATCCACATGGCTCCCCGATCGGTAATGTTCGGCTTTCAATCAAGCGCCTACTAAACGAACGAGTTCGATGCTAGCAATGGCTTGGATTCTGTAAGTTACGCGCGTGCGGGCACCAAAGCCGATCTCGCAGATTCGCACACCGAATCCATGAAGTAGGGCTTACCCCACCCCACCCAACCCCAAATGGGACAATTCGCCAAGGCGCAAGGAGACATGCTGGATGACAGGCGGAGGTGTCCGGAAAGCGAGTTGATCTGCTTGGAAGGCCTCGGTAGTCGCAATGACGGCGTTCAGCATGGCTGTCCCGAGTGGCTCTATATATGAGACTGGTAGAAACAGAGGCACAAGTACGAAGAGAACATTTGAGTTATTTCTTCTGCATTTGGTAGTCACATCGCATTGCTTGTCTTTCTTTTCTCAAGTCAAAATGAAGAGCTGCGCAGCGTTAGTGGCATACGCGCTTGCTACATTAGCATCGGCGACATGTCCGCCCAGGGTCCAAAGGGCACAAAATCGGTACGTACAATTACGTCCTCGCTGCGGAAATTTCTCACAAGCTTGCAGTACATTCTCATACGGCACATTGAAAGCCGAAACACTTCCCAAATTCCTCAAAGATAACCCTCTCCCCGGCGGCACGCCATGGGGGGCAGACATCGATCCCAAGACTGTAAATCCAAGAGTGCCACCCAATACTGGCGTGACACGGAACTACGACTTCACCATCAGCCGTGGAGCTCTCGCACCAGATGGCTACTACAAGAAGAGCGGCATCCTCATCAACGGACAGTTTCCTGGGCCTACCATCGAGGCGAACTGGGGCGACATGATCGAAGTTAGAGTCACTAACAACATCACGAGTCCAGACGAAGGAACTGCTCTACACTGGCACGGTCTGTTCCAGAACGGCACCGCGTGGTACGATGGCGTGCCGAGTGTTTCGCAATGCCCAATCGCTCCCGGCGCCAGCTTTACCTACAAGTTCCAGGCCGGCGTCTTTGGAAGCTCCTGGTACCACTCACACTACTCAGCCCAAGCCGCTGGCGGTCTCTTTGGTCCATTAATTGTGTACGGTCCATCGCATGTCGAATACGACGAGGATATCGGCCCGGTGATGCTGGCGGATTGGTTCCACAAGGACTACTTCGCTATTGTCAAGAACGTAATGAGCAACAACTCGTCTCTCTGGGCAAATCCCTCCGACAACACCCTCATCAATGGTCGCATGCCATACAATTGCAGCCAAGTTACAGACGGCACTCCTTGTGGCGACGCACCGTTTGCAAAGTTCCGGTTCGAGACCGGAAAGACGTACAAGCTGCGCCTGATCAACGCCGGTGCTGCTGGTATGCAGTATTTCAGTATCGACGGACAGACTCTTCAAATTGTCGCCAATGACCTAACCGATATCCAACCTTACAACACCACAATCGTCACTTTGGGCGTTGGTCAACGTTCAGACGTTCTCTTTACGCCCAAAGCGATCAACGGCACAAAATCTATCTGGATGCGCACTCTCCAGTCCGGCAAATTCTGCCAACGTGCCTCGAACCCCGCAGGTCGTGCCGTAATTCTCCTCGACGGAGCTCCGGACGATACCATTCCAAAGACGGTCGCTTATCCCGCCCCCGTCGATGATGGCACCTGCAAGAACGACCCGCTCGAGCTTTCTGTACCGTACTACGAAGAGAGCCTTCCCGAGCCCAGCACCACTTTCCAGATCACGGTCAATACCATTGTCAATGCGTCGGGTAATCAGCTCTACACGATGAACGGCTCTCCCTTCATGGCAAACTACAACAACCCGCTTCTCGGCCTCGCGTACCAGAAGAACGTTTCATACCCGACGCAATGGAACACGTACAACTTCGGCTCCAATTCGAGCGTGCGCATCGTTATCTGGAATAATTCTAGCGGTCCGCATCCCATGCACATCCACGGCCACGGTAAGCCCCGTCCCATCCCATCCTATATCCCTGCTGTGATTCTGACATACCGCAGACATGTACCTCCTCTACGACGGAACGGAAAGATGGGATGGCACCACCATCGTGAACCCCTTGAATCCCGTCCGCCGTGACACGCACAATCTTCGCCCCAAAGGCTGGATGGTCATGCAGTACAATCTCGACAATCCCGGCGTGTGGCCCTTCCATTGCCATATCGCGTGGCACTTGAGCATGGGCATGTACGTCAATCTTATGGAGAGCCCGGAGAAGATCGATGCGGCTGCGATTCCCGAGGTGTTGAGGGAGACGTGTGATGCGTGGAATGAGTATAGCAAGTCGCATGTTGTGGAGCAGATTGATAGTGGAGTGTGATTTTGTAGGGCGTAGGGGATTATGGATGGGTGGGTTGGAATGGAGGGGTTGGGGGTGTAGATATTGCATTTGTTCTGTACATAGTAATTCAAAAGAGTATTCCGCATGTTTGCAGCTTTGGAAGAATGTTAAGTGCACTTCAGACGACAATCCCGATTCAGTGACTATATAAAGTACAATTTCAGTACGTAGTGGCGTAGATTACTTGTTTCAATCGCCCGCCTTCTCAAATCTCTATTCCATTGTATTACCTTCGAAAATTTTATCAACTTACAGGACCTTGAAGATGAAGTATTTTAAGCAGAAAGGATTGAGACGAATATGTCAGGCTTCCCAGAATCGATAGAACCCGTAGTTTCGTGGCGATTGCAGCTTATTGGTCAGATCTAATCGGGTTAGCGGGGCCGCCACGTGCGAGACGCATTTCGATCTCCGAAGTCAACCTCAACCTGGGAACTCCATCACTCCCGCATCACCCATCAACAGGTACCTGGCTTTTACTTCTCAACACCAGTCAGGGTTCTGCACACCATCCCCCCTAGTCCTTGCTAACGTTACACCGCTCGCGTGGATGCGTTTCCTGCCAATGCTGCAGCCGGTAAACATCCCTACCAGCCCTCCACATGCAGACCTACCAGGTACCGGCATTTCTCTGTGCGGGAGCTCATGCATGTCAGCATTGTTTTCTAGAAGCCTGCCGCATTCGATGGGCTAGCTTTCGCCTACCGATCGTTTGAACCACACCCAAATCTATATTGAATGGTTCGGCTTCCGATCACAGCCAGAACATCATATCCGTGGCGGTGCTATGGCTCACGCCCATTCAGCGAATAACATCCCGAATCAGATTTTTCGGAGCCGAGTTCCATGATCGCGGTCTCTGGAAATTAGGTATAGTCTGCATGTGGGTATGGCTTCGGGTTTCGTCCAATGTTTCCACGTGCGAATCTCGAGAGCCTATCCCAGATGTACGCGTTCGATCCAGGAACTGGAGTCCAAGACCGGGCACGTTGTGGGCATGGTAGGGTACGGGCCCGGAATTTCTGGTGCTTTTCTGAGCATTCCTCTCTGCATGCATTTGCATGCTGCAATCTGTTCATCTTAACCCATTACATTGCTTAGTTCGTTGCAGTGTTCGGTCACCTAAATACTCATAAGACATCTTGGCTTCGCTACTTTCACTGTTCCTACATCAACACATCGTTTCGTGTTTTGAACCCTCACTTCCAGCTTGAGCAGCTTCAGGCATAATGTCACAGTCCGGAGGCTCGACACCCCCTAATCTTCGAGGAGCATTCGGGCATCACCAACGCTCTCATTCGGACTCTTTGCCTCCTTGCGATCAATGGTCTCAAAATCGGCATCGAGGACGCACATTCAGCGGTCGCCAACCTTCTGAACTCTTTCTGCCATCTACCCTCCCACCGAGAAATCCATCCCGAAATTCAGCTTCCACACCATCAACACCCAGTCCGAAAACAGCCTCGTACTCTCCCTACAGACCTCCAGGGAGCGAGAACCTTCCCGAGTCCATATCACCACCAATTTCTCGCACCGGAACCTACAGTTCAAGGAATCCATACCGCAACCACTCGCCGCCTTCTCCCATCAACGAGCGGCCACTCCCTCCATACCCAGCTCCAGAGAACACACCAGCATCCCATCTCCAAGCATTGGAGGGCGGATTCACCGCAGAGCAATGGACCACCGTGACTGGCCTCATCGCTTCTGCCACGCAAAGCGTCGTCGAAAAAAGAAGAGAAGAGTTGAGAGAAGAAGTTGAACTCCGCCGACGCCAACAGGAGGAGCAAGACATAGCGCGACACCAAGCCAAGCGCGAACGAATTCGACGTCGTATCGAAAGCGAGTCAACGTTAGCACCGTCGCCGCCTCGCATTGACGAAGAAGTCAAATTCCCTGGCAATGTCGTCCCTTCATACCTACAGCCGGCCTACTTTGGCAGCCATGCGAGCGCTGCGGCACGTCGGCGTCGCGACGCCTCAGTTACCCCACCCCGGGCTCTCAAAGAGGGAAGAGAGGATGCAGAGCCCATGCTTCCTGCGCGCGGGGAAGAGGTGGGCTACATGCCACCGCCAACTCAAACATCCTCTCGTCGACCCCGTTCGCTGTCACGATGTCTGACTTTGACTCGACCTCGAAGCCTCTCGTTCCGATCACCCAATAGGTCCGCGAAACGCCAGTCTTTCCGAGAATCGCTTCGCAAGTCGATATACCTCCCTCCCGTCGATCCGCTCTTCTCGGTCGTCGACGATGAGATTATACGGCAGGAGCGCGAGAATCTTGAGAAGCTGATTGCCGATTCGTGGAAAGGAAATGACGATCTGGAGACGGTGGGAAGAGCCAGTCAGTCTACGCTCGAGATGATGTCTTTGGGATCGCCCCGCAAGTCGACGCATATCGAAGAGCAAAAGCCCGCCCCTCCACCAGCCGCGCAAAACCTGCCTCGCGGCATGCGCCTGTTCGTATTGGTGACTTGCATCTGCACAGCTGTGTTCTTGCAGGCTTTAGACACGACAATCATCTCGACCGCGATCCCCAAGATCGTTAAGCAATTCCATTCGCTTTCAGATGTCGGTTGGTACGGATCTGGTTACTTTCTCACCACTTGTGCTTGCCAGCTTATCTGGGGCCGCATCTACACCTTCTACAACCTGAAATACGCATACCTGATCGCCATATCCATATTCGAGGTCGGCTCGCTGATCTGCGGACTTGCCACTTCGTCCGTGATGCTGATAGTGGGACGAGCCATATCCGGTCTCGGCTCTGCTGGTATCTACGCCGGCAGCTTCATCATAATCGCCTTTTCCACCAAGCCCGCTAGTCGCCCGAAATATAGCGCACTTCTCGGAAGCATGTACGGCATCTCCAGCGTGATCGGTCCTCTCGTTGGGGGCGCCTTTTCCGACAAAGTCTCCTGGCGCTGGTGTTTCTTCATCAACCTCCCGCTCGGCTTCGTCGCTCTGGCGGGCATCGTCTTCTTCCTCCGGCAACCCGCTCAAAACGCCGCTCTGCGCAGTCTCCCCAACGCGGAGAAGATCAAGCGCCTAGACTGGCACGGGACACTCGTCTTCATCGGCAGTCTCACCTCCCTCTTCATCGCGCTCGAATGGGGCGGCGAGCGCTACGCGTGGGAGAATTGCCGCATCGTGGTAATGCTGTTCTTCTTTGGGCTCGGCGTCTGCCTCTGGGTCTGGATCCAATGGTGGAAGAACGAGTCCGGCACCGTGCCCGCGCGCATCATCACTCAGCGGAGTATCTGGACCGCCGCGCTGAGCTGCTACATGATGGGCGGCAGTTTCTTCATCATGCTCTATTTCACCAGCATCTACTTCCAAGCCATCAAAGACAGCTCGCCTCTGAAATCCGGCATCCAGTCTCTCCCCACGCTCCTCGGCCTCACAATTGGCATGACGCTCGCCGGCCACACGCACAAGTTCGTCAAGTACCACGCCGCGTACATGATCGGCTCGTCCGTCTTTGCTACAATCGGCTGCGGGCTGATCAGCAGCTGGACTCCCGCGACGAGTTCGCCAAAATGGATGGGCTACCAGGCCCTCTTCGGCATCGGCCAGGGCTTTGGCTGGCAACAGCCCCTCCTCATTGCGCAGGCCTTCCTCGAAACGAAGGATATACCCATCGGCACCGCGCTTATGAGCGGCGTGAAGCTTTTCGGCGGCGCGACATTCATCTCGGTCGGCTCGGCCGTCTTCAACAATAAACTCAAGCGGAATCTGGCGCATATACCGGGGCTGGATGTGCACCATGTGCTTGGGGCGGGAGCGAGTGGACTTGCGAGTGCGATTGGTGATGCGGAACAGCTAAAGGACGTTAAAGAGGCGTATGCCGCTGCACTGTCGGCGACTTTCAAGATCTCCATTGTGTTGAGCTGTCTGGCTGTTTTGGGGGCGTTGGGCGTCGAGTGGAAGGTAGCGTCGGTGAGGATGCCGGGGGTGTCGGGTGGTGGTGGAGGTCCGCCGCCGAGTGATCAGCCGAGCGGTCCTGCGGTGGGAAGGAAGAGTGGTGGCGGGTTGGCGAGACTGCCGTCTAATCCTCCTCCGCCGCCACTTCCGCCGTTGCAGATGCAGGTGAGCAGCCCTCAGGGGTACAACGTTAGCAGGCCAGCTGCGACTGCGGGGCCATTGGGGAAGATGTAGACATTACTGTACTTACGAGAGTGGCATGAATAGATAGATGAGGAGGGTTCGTAGACAGGGGTTCATTCGGTAATCTTTGTACGTTGTGTTTGGTTAAAGACCCGCGTAAATTAGCGTAGAGTTGGTATTAAGTGAGGTACAAAGGGCCAACATGTCTACTTCGGTTTAATGGACTTATAAATGCAGTTCTGAGGTTGTCGTGGTTGGTTCCTAGTAGCATTAACTACAAGCAATGTGCTAAGTAGTAAGAGAGATAGTAGTAATACTTACACAAAGGTTGAAGATTAGGAAGTATTATAATGAGATAGAAAGAGTGTAATGAAGCGCGGATACGAAGCAGTGCTAGCAATAGTACGGACGCAAGCCCATCTCGATGGGAAGTGGTACGGGGGCGTCTAGAGCCTTTCAAGTGAATGTGATATGTGATGTAGCGATAGAGTCGCTCTCGTGCCTGCCACCCTTCATTTTAGACTGCGCGCCGTGTAGGGCTCGCTAGCACTTGGAATCTTGGGGTGGGATTTGTGATCGACATTAGCGTTGGGGCGTCGTCGGGGGCGATATTGAGTATCTAGCATGCGGAGCAAGCATATAGCTGGAAACCAAATGCGTGGTTGGCCTGAAACCTTGCTGCTACCCTGTTACACGAAGGTTATAAAAGGCTAAGTGAGCCCTGAGAGAATCCTTCCAGCTAGAATGGGTCTTGGTAAGGACACCGAATTGGTGCCGTCACAATTGCTTTCACGATATTAACGCGTAGTAATCAAGTACCGTCAATAGTTACACATTTATCCCGTTATTTCACCCAGCACCTTGCAAATATTTCCAGCTCCTCGTCCGTCCTCACCAGAGCTATTGAACCCTTTGTCCTTGCTATCGCCATACATCGACCTAGGATATTTCCCTTGAGCGGTCGCAACATATAACATTTGTCCGACCTGTCCACCAAGTCTTCTCCGTGCACCAGGATATACTGGGAACCGTGTAGTACCGGAATCCAACTCTCATGTGCAGAAATTGGTAATCTGTTAGAAAATTTGTAGAGTGTTGCTTTCTGAAAGCGTTCAAAGAAGGCCGTCGGAGCAATGGCCATGTCTCCAGAATCGGTGCTTATACGATGACGAAAACACAGATGTGTCGGCTCCTCTTCAACGACCAGTCGTGCGTTGATCGTATTTGATGTTGTATCAAATCTAAGACCATCGATAGTGTCAACGACTTCGACCCGTTGAGCTGGATATCCAAATGAAGATTCCGATCGTCCGTTAGTATCACATGGAAAGCGAAGAAGACGTGTGCGGTATCCATTCTGCCCAGATCCAACATGCACCTTGCATGCTTCTTGCATACTATCAGTAAGTCCATCTAGTAGCTGGATATAGCAGTATACTTTTCCATCACTCTGCGCCACCATACCAGGCGGCTCAACACTCCAGTCTTCTGCCGAGAAGATTGCAGCTATTGCGGAGAATGCGGCGATTGGACTGTTGTTTATGAACCGGGTTATTCGGTCGAAGAGAGCATTTGGATGCAATCCTTCCTCGTAAAGCCCGATGTGTCGTACAGATGATGCAGTCCATAGACGCTTGGCCGAAGAGGTGTATCGACAACAACCCGGTCAAATAATGAGATCATCTGGAATATCATTATCGCAAGTTGCGTAAGACAAAACCGGCTGACCTTTCCTGTTTCTGTCAAGGATTTCTGGTGATCTTGGCAACTGCAACGCCCACACAGTCGGTCCAAGTAGTCGTAGAATCCCAACACAAGACTCTGGGGCACTGGAGAATCGGATTCTGCCGGGCAACCCAAGATGCGTTCTTCGGGACTGTATAGTGTCATAAAGTCCGTGATCGCGAACAGAGTTTGTTCGCTACACTGACGTAATTCAGGTATGTTTTCGCTCGCGCGAAGAAGATATCGGCTAGCGCTTCCATTTTGCACGTCAGGTAGGCCTTTCTTGACAATTATGATGATTGCGATAGCCAATAGTCGAGAAAAGATCTGGTCTTCACTCAAGAATTCGTCTTCACTCGGTGATCGGTCTTCAGTCTCTTTCCTTCGCATATATTGTCGTAATAGCAAGGGTGTTCTGTCTTCGGCCCCTTCCCTTCGCATGAATGGTCGTAATGGCGAGGTTGTGCCGTTCTTCCGCTTCATCAAGACCTTGAATTGAGTCCCAAACATGTCTGAAAACATCGTCTCCCATTCCAGTCTTCCAGGAGAGAAAAGGAGATCAGACCCCATGGACCAATTCATTCGCTGCCTGCAAAACAGTTCCGAATGAATTCTGTTCCTGATCGAAGCAGGTGACTGGATTGTACGCAAAACACTCGTCCAGAATCTTGATCTGCCAGAAAACTGATCTCGATTTTTGCGAAGGTCTCTTTGGCATTGTAGTTGGCGTAAACGACGTCACCATGGGCATCTCGTGCAAGCACCCTGAGGCTAAGAACGAAGTTCGCCCATGCGGCGATCCAACTACAGCAACAGCCTCCTTGGACCGAAACGCCCTGTAGGGTTCCATGGACGATCTGACCAATCGATAATAAAAGTTTGGCAAGATCGGGAGGGTGAGGACTTGGAGGGTTTTTATGGATTTTCCCTGGTGCGGCGTTCCGAATTTTGCGATTTGGGAGATCCGAAGTCCAAATGTCGTTCCGTTGAAGACAGATGCCGCCACACGAATCAAAGCTTCCCACTGCTCAAGCGAAGGCGCAAGCGCTTGAGGTCCTCCACTTTCCTTTGCGATTTCGTAGATGACCAACGCGGAGACTGAAATTGAGTGGGCTTCGGTCAAAGCTGCACAGAGAGCGACAAGCGAACATCCTTGCGATGTCTGTACCAGTTCGCGGAGGATGTGTCGAACCCCAACACCAAACCATATCAAATTCGCAGCGCAAGGCTTTGCGGTCAGTCTACCCATATACTCGGCAAGAACCTTTTCACCGTATGGCCCGATAGGTAGTCTGAGAAACATAGCTTGTCCAAAAGCGACGGTTAAGGTATCGATGCCGGCCTTCGCCAGTCACCCCAATATAGCGATTGAATCGGAATATTGTGTCCTTCCCAATGCTACCCAGTCCAGACTGCCTTGTTGCGTGAAGGTGGAACCGCTTCCATTGGAAGTTGCTAGTGCAGTTGAAGTTGCTGAATTTGACATCGTAAGCTGTTCCACCAGCGATTAAATCAAGGAGAGTACAAGAGTTTAAATGTACATTAGCAGATTATAGAAAATTTGTTTGAGCAACGAGAGGGCCAAAGACATCCGATGTACGCAAAGTTGTTGCCAGTGTGATGCCCTTCCACCGCGCTAAGCCGCCACCTGTACAACCTGCTCGACCACAACGGTGCGAAATGCTGAGAAGCAGCAGCGCTATCAGCTACGGCTTTATCAACGCTAAGAAATCCACCTATATTACTAGTTTCTGTATACAACAGATGCTAAGCGACTGCGCCAAATTGTCGCCGTCCCCGCCGCCCAGCTCAACCATTCCGTATCTCGCCTACATCCACGGATCACCGTGGCAGCTTTATCAACCTCATCTTGCAGGGTATGTTGCCCTTAAAATACCATCATAAACGGCCTATGCTTCTCACGAAATACCAGGCACCGTCTATTTTGCCGCCCGTCGTTCTGCCGAAGACGACGCCATGCTGCAACTGTATTCAAGGAAGCTCATAGGCGTAGCAAGAGGTGCGCAACATCATCATCACCAGGCACGAACGGTGGAAAAGCGCTGATGGCCGTAGAGTCCACCTTTGATGCATTGTACTCGCGTGTTGCGCGAAATTGGCAGCAGTGGGACGACGTCCTCACACCCTTCAACCACCGCCGCTGGAGCCACGTCAGATCGGTCTGGACCTTTGACCTCGACAGCGATATTCTGCGATTGGAAAAAGCGATTGCAACCTTTGAATTCCACTCAACCTCGTTCGCTAGTGTACCTTAACTATTTCCGATTTCGAAGCTTGCGAACCACGACCGCCACTCGCGAAACACGCCCTGCAATCCATGTACCGAGCGCCATGCTGGAAAATGAGACGCAAGGAGACCGACATGCCGCGCCTACAACGACGCAAGGCGTTCATGTCCAGGATACTGTCCGACTTTGCGTTCCAGTGGAGACACGTCCTCTCTGGTCGTTACAGCACCTTTACGTTCCGAAGACTTGCCTATGCCACCGTCCGGATTGTCACCCTGGACTTCACCGTCGAAGAAGCAATGTGCTAGCACCAGGGAATGGGCGGCTTCCTGGTCTGGATAGACTAGCTCCCCGAATGGGACTATGCGCGTGAACACATCATCCGAATCGGTGGGACGTCCATCGTCATGTGCCAGCATGCTCCGCACGCCATGACGCTGATCCGAGAGGATTTTAGGAAGCAGAGTCGGTTCGATTGGTCGGACCAGATTTTCACGTACCTCATTCTCTCGGTGCGGGAGATTATTCTGTATCGAATGAACAGTGAGCGCGAACGATACACGAAGCCCACGCGTCTGTTCGACGGGACGCATCCTCCTCCTGACGAAGCCATCGAGCTCCTTCTCCAAGCCACGCAGACCAGCCCCCCTCCGACTCCTCTTCGCAAGCTCCCCATTGAGCTGCAAGATGCGGTCCTTGGCAAGGTATCAGCGGGGCCGATTGAGAGTGCGAGGGTTGGCTGCCTGCTTGACACTGGGTCGGTTTTTACGTGGAGGTGCGGTGGCCGATACATTGAACGGGAAGAAGGGAGGAGGCGTAGAACGTCTTCGATTCCGGTGGAATCGCATATATGCTTCGGTGGCCACCGTAGTGGTATAGCGTACAAGTAGACGTGTGAGAAACGGACGTTGGGAGATGTCAATCAGCTACATGACTGCTTGCATGCTAGCAGTTGCTCGAGTACTCGATATCTCCGTCGACATCAGAACGCTCTCGACGGCGTCCCATTGCTAATGTCGATCCAAAATACTGGTAGACCTTCGATTTGAGGTCATACCGCTGAAGGTAAGCGAAGATTGTACCATAGTGGCACTTTGCCCCTCAAACACAACATCGAAATATGCATGAATGCCGTAATCTACATCCGGCGCCGCGATCAACGGACACACTACGTTGTAGACATGAAAATGGGCGTCTGTGGCTCTCATGAGTCTTTGAAGATGATGAAGACCGACACAATCCGAGGTGGTCGGAGCGAGAAGGATCTTGTACTGCTGATGCGTGCATGGCATTCCACGACTGGTAGTGTATTCAATTGCGAGTATGTTTAACGCGCATCGTACCTTGACGACTTATCCCGTGCCATGCAAAGCCCTCCTCTCGGGAAGCCTTAGAAAAAAAGATGTGTTCCTCGCAGACATATGCCTAAAGACAATATGCAGCTCGCATACAGGCAGCGGTGGAAGAGCATTTGTGCATGCCCTCACAGCATCCTCACAACTCACAATTGTTCCGATGCCCCCTCCACCGATCCGGTCGAACTACCCCCGAGTACCACAAACCTCCGAGCGGCGCACCGGAAAATACAACCCGCCAAGTACGCCGCAAAACATACCCGTTCGAGCCTACGCCGGTCACACACATGGCGATCTAGACCATACGAATAGGCAGCGACATCGGTGCGTCCAAGAACTGCAGAATACATCCAAGGTGACAGAAGATGCTCGACCATGCAGCGTGCATAGATTAAACTCGTATGCAGATTGCAGGGATTCCACGTGTGCGCGCGGCGTAAACGGGTAAACGGGATCCGGGATTTCGGAATTTTATGATGGTTTCTATTGTTCAATGAGACTGTATTTTGAGGTTGGGAATGGGCTCGGAGTGCGAATTGACCATGTTCATGGAGACAACGACTGTGGTTGAGCTTTGAGCAAAGAACGCTGGGAGCAAGTGTTGGACCTTGCAGCTCGTAACTGCCGCGCCACAGCTACACGAAGTGGGCCAAGGGACGTGAGCCCAAATACGATTATATATAGCAAGGTGCGTATACGAAGGCCTCAGATAGGAGTTCGGTGTCGCCTTCCGGAAAGAATCGAGGTCGCCGATTGTCCAGGTAGATGGGACATAGAATTCAGTACCGATGCTCAATTGAGGATTGTTCCGCGGAATCCTTCAAAAGGCATGAGTGTGGGGTTTACGCGGCATGCTACGTGTATAGTAGGCTGTGCTGTAACTTTGAGACATACGAGCGAGCTGTGGCATGATGCCCAGGTTTTTTTTTGATGTCGAATAAATTGTTGGCTGTCGTCGGTTTATCTTCGCATGTCTGACGAGCCGAGTAGTACGGCAGGACCCGTGTGGCAAGTTCCAGATTCAACAGCCATTGCGGCTGCAAATGCACCGGCGTGATCGTAGCAAGCCTCAGCGCCAAAGCATGTCTTGCGTGATAGTCATCAGCCACCAGGCTTCACAAGCGAGTGAGTCCTAGCGGACTTGAAGCCTTTGCCGTAAAATCTTGAATTTCTTGATATTGCTCGGCGACCGTGATGGCCAAGATCCAGGACTTGCGCTTCAACGGCGCGAAGACGGATATTCGGCCCTTCGTGTGGGTACAGCAACGAAAGTCCGGTAAAATAAGCAATGCGATTTACGGTGGGTAATTGTCGCTTACGCCTACCACGTGCATTGCATACTGGACTACATCGTACGACCTAAGATTCATCAGTGGCGGTGGTGCTACTTGCGAGGCCAGTGGGCCGCCCGTAGGGACCGCGAGGTGC
This sequence comes from Lentithecium fluviatile CBS 122367, assembly GCA_010405425.1. Classification (NCBI taxonomy): domain Eukaryota; kingdom Fungi; phylum Ascomycota; class Dothideomycetes; order Pleosporales; family Lentitheciaceae; genus Lentithecium; species Lentithecium fluviatile. Next base: position 509,615 of record MU005576.1, on the reverse strand, counting down.
TTAACCCAAGCTAAGATCTCAGGTCTATCAGATCGCCTGCTTACGGGCGAACCACAGTGTGGGGAAGAAGAGCTGGCGTGCCGCCTTCTTCTCCAGGCTAGCTGTGGCTGCGTAGGCAGCGCCAAAAAAGACATACGAAGCAGATACGAAAGCGTCGCGTCCAATGAGGTATGATGGCGGGGTAGGCCTCAGTGATTGAGCTCAAAGGACCGTTGACGGTTTCGGAATCCGAAGTCGTAAGTCGGCCGACTGGACGTAAGCGAATGAAGTGGTCTCAGTGAGGCTTGACAGGAGCAGTCTAAGCTTGAGCAGGGCAAAGCTTTTGGTAGCCCTTGGCGCTAAATACAAGGAAGGGTAGGATAGACGGAGAGATGCGGGAGATGGGTGCGGTGGTGTTGAGGACGCCAGCGTGTCGATCATGGTGCGGGTAGTGTTGCCGTCCGCAGGTGGAAGCAAGCCACGCCAACGCCACAATACTTGGTTCGATCTGGCTAGCCTATCGTATAGCAGGGTTCTGCACATGCAACGTTATCAAAAGAAAATGACGCCCCCGAAGAGGAAGTACACGCTCATCGTCCGATCCAACGTGAGAGCTGAATGAGGGACAATTCATCTATGGACATGGCAAAGGTTCGCCTGACTTAGGTCTTATTCATAGACCCCACACTTGCAACCAAGCCTCGATCCTACCGCTCCGGTCGCCTTAGCGAAGCTTGAGTGGCAGGCCTGGGAGCCTCTCCCGTCGCTCATGACGATCCTCCGCAGAAACGCCGTTCTCTTATCTAGCAAGAGGCTTTCAAGTCCTGTCAGCAAGTCGAACCAAATTGTTGGATGCGTTCCCATCAATTGATGCGATAGGCGTACACGGCATTTCTAGGTAGCGAGCCCTACCGTAGATCACTGCCATAAACAAGAAGCTTTTGCGAAAGGTGCAGGAGTAGTCAGCACAGCGACGGAGTTCATGTCGTCTAAATTGCATACGTCTGGCTAGCCGAGCGCTTCTACCAAAGATGACAGGCTTCGCTAACAGGAACCGGGAATGATATAAAGCAAAGAAACAATATCGCTACAGTCTAAATGCACAAGCATGCCGCTGGTAGAAGTCGTAAACTGTTCAGACGGTGGATGAGACCGATCAGCGCGTCTAAGTCTATAACAGGAATGCCGCAACAACAAAACCCCACGCCAAAGAGCACCAAAAAGTAGTTCGCGCATGAATGTATGTACGGAGCGAATGGTACCCTTTTCACATATCCTCGCTATTCTTCAATGCCGTAGCCAACTCTTTTGACGCATTCTTGAGCTCTGCCCGCAGAAATTTCTCCAGTGCGCCGTAGATCCCGTCGCCGCAGGGGAGGTTGCGGCAATAGCGTCCTTGGAAAGAGTCCACGAGCTTCGAAACCTTGCGCAGCTCATTGATCACCAGCTGCAGCTTGAGATGCATCTCGTCCTCGGCGTCGATCTGGTAGGCGCCCATTGAGATAGGAATGTCCATGACCATCCCGCGCTCGCCTTCCCATGGCGTGCTTGTACCCGATGCGTTGTCAGAGATTACAGACCGGGCGGGTCGTGACGATGCGCTTCTCCCGATGGCGGTATACGAGCTCAGGATCTTCAAGATGATGAGCGAGAGGGCGAGCACCATGCCGGAGTTGCTCGAGCAGGGACATTGCAGGAGCTGGTGGAAAGTCTGGACGGCCCTGCGGTTTGTAGCCAAGACTTGGTCAATCGACGCTGTGGGCGCGGGACCATTCGGCGCGCTTGTTGGGTTTGACTGGCAAGAGCTTTGAGGCAGGTGCAGGTTCTGAAGGGTGGCGGAAGCGAGGTTTGTGCAAGATTCTTTACGACTATGGCCGGATCGGTGGTGATGTTGTGGTTGGGGAAGTCGAGGAGAAGGCGACGGCGATTGCTCGGCTGAATGAATGCTGGCGGGCTCTGATGAGTTCGAGGATACTCGATGAAGCTCGTTGTGTTGCTCTGTGTGTCCCCAATTATCCATGAATGCCATCGAATTCTCCAGAGCCATGAACCCAGAGGTGTTCAAAAAAGCATCGCCGTGACAAGCAAAGTTGTTCGAGCTGGCCAAGAAGTTGAGGTCTTGCCACGGTAGGGTAGGTGATTGGTCAAAATTTAGAATGGAGTTGTCAAAGTTCATCTCAGCGAACGGGTCCGGAATCCCACCAGCGATGTTGTCGTCAATGGTCTTACTGCTTTCACTTTCAGGTGTTGACAATGTGCTCGTTCTCCTTTCTGCGTTCTTCCGATCCGACTTTTTGGGCACTGGGTTTCCATTGGCGTCCTTTCGTGGCGGCTTGCCCATCCTTCTTGAGACGCTGTAATTGCACCTCATGCCGGAGTTGATACACCTTTGGCACACGGGACGCTCACGGTCGCACTTGACCTTGCTGAACAGATGTAAGATATTTGAAATCTAGAAGCAGGGACAAATCCATACGCAGAAGCACATATGTCGCAGCTCGACCTCAGCTTGGGTGGCTTGTCAGCGTTCCTTCGAGATTGCGTGGGACGCGGCGGCGGAGGCTGGGTCTCAATGCTGTCGACTTCCATATCTGGGTTGTAAGAGTCCATGGTTGGTAGAAGGGCGTGCGAAGTAAAAGTTCGAATATCGGCACCGGAGTGGTTGGAATAGCTGTAACGCTTCTGGATGAAAGAGCGTCGAGGGGTCAAGACGTTATATAGCTTGGAGTATCTTGGAAGACTTAATTTGGGGGAGTGCACGGATGTCCTACACCACGTTTGTTCGCCAGCTGCAGCTGTGACTACTGCAGCTTCCATGGGAGGACTGGTAAGCTTACCTGGATTAATGGCCCGGACGTACAAGTGAGGAGTCCGGCCAAATCCAGTATAGCGAGTGCACGTCAAGCAGGGACTCCGCGTGTCTTGCCTGTCCTGACGCGGTCGTTTCTCGGGAACAATGCTTGAGGTCGACTCTCAATCTGCGGCCGCCTTTGACCCATCAGATTGGTCGAAGATCAGAGTGGTCGTTCGGGGGGGCTTAGCTGCTGGCACCACCCACGCGTCCATCTCAGCGACAGCAAGCAGCCGAGACGATAACGCTGAAGCCCATTGAGGCAGTGATCTTAAAGATGAGTACTCGATAACCGATGGGCATGCGAGCGACAAATCCACCCGGCGGAGATTGAACCTCTCATAGTACTGAAACGGCGGACCAGGTGCGATAATCTGCCGCCTATCAGGATCATGCGAAAACGAGATATCCGAAAGGCGTGCTTCACATGGCCTGCAGGTATGTACCGCGGAGGGGGAGGTATTGGGTGATGGGTCGTTTGCTACAGTAACACGAGCCACAGATGCGCTCGATTCCTAGGGGGGCAATTGATCTGTCCAGTGAGAGACAGCGGTAGACGAGGCCGTTCGTGTATGCGAGTGCCTGATCTAAGGTTGGTTGAGCTACAGAAGCAGGCGATCTTAGCCTGCGCTATCCGGATAGGGCTTAGTCTTGTGCTAAAAACAGCTGTATCCGGATAAACCTGATCCCGCGACAAGCACGTGATATTCGCAAGCTCTCGAAGTGAAACCATCCGGTACAATTCGATTTGTACGAGCTTGAGCTGAAAAGAGACGAGGAGTCGCTTCTCCACACTAGAATGGAACTAACCACGACGTACCATCATCAGCGAGACATGTCGCTGAGCACGGGGCAAGAGAGGGACAGCTCCCCGACCAGCGCACACTCCGTACCGCTCGTTTAGCGACAAACGAATGAATGACTTCGGAGAGCGTTTAACGACCGGACTCGGAGTGTCGTTCACAAGCTTTACCAAGCCTTGACAAGCCTTTTCGCCAAGGCAGTCGAGCGTGGAGATCAATCCACGAACGCTGACAGTCCCACTCTTCCAACACCAACGACGCTGACTGTGCACCGACCCGTGGTCCGCGATAACTGCTACGCTGGCCTCGCATGCTAAGTTGATCCTCCAGCGCCTTGAAAAAGGCAGGAACAGAGGCAGGATCAAGTCCAGTACCTCCAATGTCTCAGTACCGAATTCAGAGCGGTGGAAAACGTTGCCGATCGCCCCGATAGAACGAAGACCGAGCAATGAGCGCATCTCCTCTCAGATGAACGAATTAACCGTTGTTGGGGGCTGAGGCTGCTTCTTCATGTGAATCGGGTCCGAAGTTGCTCCCTTGGAATCCTTCCGATCATGCTTTTCGGAGCCTCGCAACCTACCATCCTCCGACCCTACAACTACCATTTGAACTCACTATATTTCGACTCCAAAGAATCGATCTTCTGAGAAAAGAAGAGGATATAAATCCTACATTCCTTTGCTAATTGCATGAAGAGCAAGACGCAGACACCACAGGTAGATTCCTCCCAGCCTCTTGTTCCGTGGGGTATTACTAGGTAAACAAAGAGCAAGCAAGCCATCCATGCCACCCCTCATCAGCGCTAATCTTACCGCTCGGCTGAGCCTCTTCTTCCGTACGAAAAGATAACGCCTGCGCCGCAGAACCCGGCACATTGCTCGTGGGGCGTACGGTTACCGAAACGGCTGGCTGTTGGAAGGACCCCTTATGAACAAGTCAAATGCCTCGGGCCCGTGGATGGAGAGCGGCACGGTACAAGGACGCCTTGCAGCTCCGTGCTGCTTATTGTGCCATTCATACCTATATAAGACCTTCTCGTACTCCGTACTCAACCTCGCTTCGCACTCGCACTCAAATTTATTTGTTCTACACATTCTATCACAGTGAACATGGCCTCAACCGTCCCCTTCCTCACTGCAGTCGCAAGCCGACGCTCCGTTTACGCCCTCGCGAAAGAATCGCCCATCTCCAACGACCGCATTCTCGAGATCGTTAATCAGGCTCTGAAGCACGCTCCCTCGCCCTTCAACGTCCGGAGCACACGGTGCATCGTGTTGTTCGGCGAGGAGCACAGCAAGCTATGGGAAGCCGCGTACAAAATCACCGAGGAAGCCACACCTCAAGCAATCGGCATCTTAGGCCCCAAGATTAAGGGGTTTGAAGCTGGTTATGGAACGGTAATGTCACCCCTCTACATCATTCCGTCCATTTTTTCGTCCCCCTCTGAACACAAGACTGACGATTATGACAGTGCATGTTCTTCGACGACGCCGAGGCCTACAACGACCTCACCCCGCGCTTCGCCGCGGTCTCAAAGAACTACCCCGAATGGGAAGAGCACTCCTCGGGCATGCACCAATTCATCGCCTGGACTGCGCTTGAGGCCGAGGGCCTAGGCTGCAATCTCCAACATTACCAGCAGTCCATCACACCGTATGTCACCAAGACATACGACGTGCCTCCATCGTGGTCCCTCAAGTGCCAGTTGGTGTTTGGCAAGCCTGTTGGGCAACTTCCTGAGCCGAAGAGTAAGACGCATTTGGAGAAGGCGTTGCGGGTTTACGGGGCTTAGATTTGTGCGTTTGCGGGTCTCATTGTTCTTTGAAAAGTTGACAAGGCCTTCGACAGCAGCCTGCGGACGAGGTAGGTAGATTCAGGGTACGAAAGAATAGAACAAATCATGCGTCATTTGACTGCTTTTCAAGCGTGGTGATAATACCTAGTGTCTGCAATATTCTAGTGAACGGGATGAAGATCTGTGACTGCAACACCTCCCAGACCATACCTATTTTGTCTTAGCGTGGAATCTTGGCATACCGCACTCTTGAATTTCGCGACGACCACAAACCACCGCCTTCAGCAGCCCCGCAATACAACGACACGTCTTCTCGAATCTGAAAATATGGCGGACATTCTCAAAGACTCGCCGATCAAGGCGGTGCAGGTTGAAGCCCTGGTAAGTCGCCTTCGTCGACCGGAACAAAAACCCCGCCAGCCCCTCTAACCGCGCGCAGGTTGTGATGAAGCTGGTCAACCATGCCGCCAAAACCTTCCCCACCGTATCGACCGGCGCCCTCGTCGGCATGGAATCGTCCAAGCAGCCTGGTCTGCTCGAGATCACATCCTGCTTCCCCTTCCCCACCATCGACGTCCCCACCACCGACAGCCACCAGCAAGACTCCGCCGCAAACATCGCAGCCGCTGCCCCCCGCGCAAAGGCGAACGTTGCGTACCAGAATGAGATGATCAAGTTTCTGAGGGAAGTCAACGTGGATGCGAACAACGTCGGCTGGTACACGAGCGCAAGCATGGGCAACTTTGTCAACATGAACACAATCGAGAACCAGTTCTTCTACCAGAAGGAGCCGAATGAGCGGACTGTAGCGCTCGTGCACGATGTGAGCAGGAGTTCGCAGGGCAGCTTGAGCCTGCGCGCGTATAGGCTGTCTCCTGCGTTCATCACGGCGTTCAAGGAGAGCAAGTTCACAACCGAGAGGTATGGAATCTGTGACACCTTGCGTGGGCCCGATAGGCTAACAATCGCAGTCTGCAGAAGAGCGGCCTGCGGTACCAAGACATCCTAGTCGACATCCCCGTCACCGTCCACAATTCGCACCTCCTCACATCACTTCTACATCAGCTTCCGTCGGACGCGCCCAAGGAAGAGCTCTCGTTCCCCCCGAACCTAGCCGCTCTGCAGCAGGACCCAAACACACCGCAACCACCATTCTTCCCGAACTACGACTCTCTTGATCTTGCCATTGATCCGTTCCTCGAGAAGACGTGCGACCTGCTCCTCGAGAGCATCGAAAACCACCACACCGAGCTCAACAACCACTCATACTACCAGCGATCGCTCGCGCGTGAGCAGACCAAGATTACAGCGTGGCAACAAAAGCGAAAGGCGGAGAATGCTGCGCGGACAGCATCGAAGCAGCCCTTGCTTCCGGAGGATGAGTGGCAGAGGCTGTTCAAGCTGCCGCAGGAACCTAGCAGGCTGGAGACGATGCTCAACTCGAGACAGGTTGAGCAGTACGCGCGGCAAGTGGATCAGTTCACAGCAGGTATCAGCACGAAGATGTTTGCAGTGAAGAGCAATCTGTTGCCTGGCGAGTAGAAGGGGGGGAATGTGGTGGGGTGGAATGTTTCTTGATAATCCTTCTTCGTCATGGCATGGGCACGGCGTTGGGGTGGTAGAACTCAGCTTCCGCGGAAGCTACCGATGGTCCACAATAGATGACGTGAATGCGAGCTTCATAATTGTCATGAACTTTGGACGATGGGTCGGAAAAGGTTTCTAGGCAGCGTCGCTCCTACCCTCTAGATGTTTGATGCCACATCCTCATCAGATAAGTGTGACGTCTTCTAACTTCGCCCCCTCAAACCACTTCTTTCGCATCTTCCACTTTTGGTCCGTAAAATTCAACAGAGCAACTCTATACACATATTTCCATCCCTTTCCTGCCGGTCTCAGCGTAAGCGCACACGCATACTCCGGTATCAGAACCAACTTGTCTCCTCTCCGCCAGTCAGGCAACACATCCTCAGATACGTATCCGAATAGCTCGGTCCCTACCACGAGATGGCGCGCGCGTAAGAAGAAACGCTTCATTTCGGGTACTATGACGGTGGAACGTGGCAAAGAGGAGGGCTTAGTGTGGCTGTTCTCGCTGTTGCGATGCTCGAGGAAGTCATGGAGGGCTGATCTGGGCTGCAGGAACCTTGACCCCGCCTCTTCATTCTCGTCGCTATCGTCGCCGCTGCCTGGCGGGGAAGCAACGTTCGACGAGGAAGAACTGGAATCATTGTAGGTCTTCCTCTTCTGTGACGGTCTTTCCTCACAAAACACGAAGTCCAGCAACGTCCAGAATTCTCGAATCTTGGCCCGTCTTGCTGCTCTTGAAAGTCCTTGCAGCCGGAGCGACTTGTCCCACTTCCGATGCAACTCCAACAAGATTCTCCTCAGCGAATACAGATCGGATATCGCTTCCGCTTCTGGCATTTCAAGTATCTCTACAACTTTGCCGACAGCCAGCGCGCGAATCTCCAGAGCAAGACTCTTCAAATCAAGCCTGAATTGCGACTTAGGAATCTCTTCCAGTCTCAAACCCCTGCCCAGTTTCCTTTCCCAACTAGGAACCCACGACGGCATCCCCGCCTTCACGCCCGGCCCCATGGACAGAAGTCTTAGGGGCTGTGACTGAGGGTGTCTGTTACTTAGGATCCACACCGCAACCTCAAAATACAAGTCTCCAATATCCTTCTAGTAGTCAAATGTGATATCCGAAAGAGTGTTGTATGGGTCAGAGCCTCGAGGAAGACCCAACAATCCATACACCATGTCCCTCGGATTCGTCGCGAGGAATCGCCCACCCGTCGAGTCCATATATTTTAGCAACTACTCCGGAAGGCTCAAATCCTCTGCTCTCGCTTGATAGAAGCTCTTCACATTTGTATGCGTCCTCAAGATGTCATCGTTCTCAAAGAGATCGGGAACATCCCCGCGTCGCTCTCGCATCTGCAGCATGCAGAGATTTGCCAGATCCAAAAAACTGCGGTACTCAAAGGAAATGTTCCCGCACTGCATAATAGAGCCACCAGGCATCCTAGGATCGTATTCAGCCGGGTTGGATGCGAGAGTGACTTCCTGCAGTATCCAGACCCTCCTCCACCATGGCAGAGAAGCCAATATCTGCATGCCGGAGATCTCGAGCGCGGTGGGAGTCCAGGAAGTGTTTCGATTGTAACTCTTCAGACTGTTCTGGATGCAGCCTACAGCGGCCCGAACCGCGTTCGTATCATCGACCGTACCTAGCCAGACATGCACGCGCTCCGCATTCTTATACAACTGTCCCATCATCCTCACTTGCCTCTCTTTTTCGGCCATGTCCCGCTGATTGATACAGAGGGCGTCAATCCAGAGAATGCGTGGCTGGAACCGGTATCGCAAATGCCTTAGTCCCGACTCCAGATTCGTCGTTACTGGGACTGTTGCGTATTCCACGGCCCCACAGAACAGCACCAAGAGTACTTCCGCTACACGGTCAAACATACCGCTCACCAAAGCATGCAAATCCTTGGCCAGTAGTTTGGTGTGGAACCGGACGACAACACTCACCAACATATGCGCCAATAACCCGAGTCCGCCACCCCACATGTACGCCGGTAGCATCACCATGGACCATGACATTACTAGCGCCCCCATAAAGTTCGACTGCACCTATTGTACAGTATGGATTAGGACTACGCCTCCTCGGCGGTAGGCTAATCTAATATTCTTGGTCTTTCCCGGATCGCCCCAAGCGTACGACAGAGCTGTGTACTCTGGCTTTTCCTTCTCGAACCAACGGGGTTCAAGGAAGGCATGGTAGATGTCGCATTTTATCGGATCATTGAATCTGCCTGGGCGGAGTCGAATGGGGCGGAGTCGAATGAGGCGGATTTCAGCCTTTGTCAGTTGAGAGGGGTTTGTAGGGGAATACGGAGGGTGAGGGGGTCATTATGTTGGGCGCTCGAGGACGGACGCTTGGGAGGTGATTCGGTTGGGTTTTGGTTCAACTGGAGTGGTGCAGGTGTTTACTGGAGCGATGTGTAGAGCATCCTTGAGAGGTGCTGGATATGGCGGGGCGGACCGGTGAAGACGCCCCCACAAGGCTGACTAGGACCCCGCATGAGAACGGCTGTTTTTTTCACCAAATAGCAGGATGTCGAATTTCCACCATTCTACTTCGAAAAGACATCACAACACAGGTGTGGGAGATGACTTTCGGTAGTAGTGTCAGTAAAGCCGTGGCCTTGTCCATATTTATCTTGTATTTGTATCAGACAACTTGGGTACCCTTAACATACTATACGATCCCCCAAATGAATATTGTATATTGTGGAGTAGCTTGAAGTCTCGTGAGAGAGCTGTACCATTCGTTGTTCTTCCGTGTTGCGTATTGTATTTAGGGAACTTGATCACCGTCGCTAGAGTAATAGGTACCATGATAAATGTCCAATTGCGCAAACATAGAGACCGTTTTCACAAGCGAGGTGAACGAGTCCAGAGGAACGCCAAAAGCCCAGACAGATGCCCTATGCGATGCTCCAAAACGCCCTCTATGCCATACACCCACCCCCATACTCCGGTATTAGAACCACCTCGTCTCCTCTCCGCCAGCCAGCCAACGCATCCTCAAATGCGCATCCGAAAAGCTTAGCTTACAACGGGGTCTTCCTGGAGCTGGAACATGTCTATGGCGAAGGGTCCTTGTGCACGCTGCCGCTGCGAGCCGGCAGCAGTGAAGTTGGGCGGCTGCATCGACGGACTGGTCGAGCGAATACTACCCATAGAAGACAGCATCATCCTCGAGGTTGCTTGGAACTGTAATTCTGGCTGGTGACGGGGGGGAGGGACATGGGTAAGTGCTTCTGCACACCGCTTGGGAGGCTGGTGTAGTGTAGTGGTATTGGCTAGGTGTAGAGAGCGCCAAGATAGATGGGATACTTACTTGTCGCTCGCATGGCGTTTAATGGAGACAGAGAGAGAAGTCCACCGGGAATCCTAGGAGGGCGGAAGAATGAATCCGTCCAGATCCATGGCGTCGCTAGGCTGCGCGGCTTGTGCGGCAGCCTGCTAGTCCGCCGATTTCCTCGATTATACAATGGCGCTGGGCGCGGTCTGGTGTGCAGGCCGCGCGGGTTCTGCCATTGACGGCGGCGTATCTGGACAATACACTGATCTACGTATGTAAGACGATGCCAACTGCCGTTTGAAGAAAGCTATACCTGCGGATAAGCTCCTGTTCATCCTCGTCCCAGTGCATCATGTCGAGGTGTTGCTTGAAAATTTCCAAGCGGGCCCAGGTCTTCCCCTTGTTCCTGCAGGTCTCGGAGGCACATTGGTAGAATATTCCTTTGGCTCCGATGCGATGGACTGTCTTTTCATGTCGTGAAAGATCATAGATGGTGGTAAACCCTTTCCCTTTTCGGGTACAGTTTGGAATGTCGCATTTGAAGTACTTGTTATGCTTGAGCATGTGCTTTCTACGTAGATTTGGTCAGATTCGTTACTATTCTTGCATTTGGTGACTCACTTATGATCCGATCTACGTTCAGATATCTCCTTGGACTTGAATTCTCTGCTATGGAGTACACTAGAATTCCTCGTACGCACTATACTCCTTGGATCGTGATTGTAGAAGTGAGCAATCGGATCTGCACTATTGAGGTTGGCGGGGGGCCGGAAACGGGATGGCGGTGGAAGGAGGGGATGAAGATCGAGATCATCCCGGGTATCTCTCTGCAGGATACCAGATGGATTAAAACTCATACGCTGAGGAGTATTTTGGTCGCCGGGCATGCTTCTGAAAGATGGGCCGGTGAGGGATGGAGGGACCGGAGCATCTGGCAGCTCTTCAACTTCAGGTAACATAAAAGCTTTGCATTTAGCACAGAAACGGCCCGCTTCATATTCCTTGAGTTTAGAAGTAATTTCCTCTGCTGAAAGGCGATCGTCCGGTCGAGGGTGGAGCATGTCGGAGGTGATCATTCCGAGACGGTTCAAACCTTGTAACGACGATCGTAATCGGCTGGTTTCAAGACTCTCATGGTAGCATTCGCCAGAATTCGGAGGTACGAGTTCCTCGTAGAGAACAAATAGGATCTCCAGGAAAACGCAACCAAGAGAGAATATGTCCGATTTCGAATTTCGAGGGCTATGATCGCTCACTTCCGGGGCACAGTATAGTCTTGTGAAAGCTTGAGGTTTGCCAGTGGTAGTGCTTCGACCAATTGCGCTATGATCAAGGGAGTATCCGAAATCTGTATAGATCACGGAGCCTTGATGGATCAGAATATTGTGAGGCTTTATGTCCTTGTGTCGAATCTTCTGGCGATGCATGAATGCTAATCCGCTAGCTAGACACCCAAAGGAAGATTCGAATACTTTGGTTCTTTCTGGTTGTACCAACTGCGCAGCTTTTGCTTCCTTGAAATCTCGCAAGAAGGTCGCGAGGTCCCCGCTATCGGCGACTGGATGAAGTATTAATCCGGCTTCGCGTTTGGCGACATAGGTGGCAAAGACGCGAATGATGTGGTGGTGAGGCGCAAGGCGGCGTATGATCTTGATCTCGTTATCGAAAATGCGTTTTCTTTCAGTGCGGGGTACGTTTAGCGAGAACACCTTGCGGGCAAAAACGGATCCAGTATTGACATCTTCAACCATCTCCACAATGGCGCTGTGACCGTGTCCCAAGTTTCTGACAAGCCTGTATGGCAACTGGACATCTTCCTCGCAAAAGTAGTCCTCTCCTTCCCGCACTACTACTATCGACGGTGTTTTAATCGCGTTCATCTCGGGGGAAGTCAAGTGCTGGGGGGATATGTTTGCGTACGACGGGGCCTGGGATAGCGAAGTTTGCTGTTCGTGATCGTTCGGATAATCGGCCTAAGCCGCTATGGGAGCTTGCCGATTCGGACCCGGCCCAACCCACTGAAAACTCTTTGGAGCCCGCCTGGGAGCCTCGTCGGTGGAAAGGGAGGACGGTCAGGTCGTTGTTGGAGGCCGTCCTGCCAAGCGGATTCATCTGCTGGCTTTAGGGCCTGAGGGCTGTTAGCGGGCAAACACACAGGCGATAATGCACTAGCGGTACCACTTAGAGATGCTAGGCTGGATGGCGTACTCCGCTATTACGCAGAATATCTTAACCGGGGCCTTGCAGCGAAGATGATATTGATGTTCACGAGCTACGATGGCAAAAGAAGTCCGAGAGAGGATGACGAGGTGGTGTGGAGAAGGAACCGGGCGAAAGCAGCAGGAGCAAGGCTACCTGAGCCTAAGGCAGCTGCGCTTGCCAAGAATGGAAAACCTCGCGAATCCACACTGCAGGTATAGATAAACACAAGGCTCTACTAGTACTGTTATCTCTTATCGGTTTTTGCCCATCGTTAGGCCAGATTCGCATCTCTGGTTCATCCGTCCCAACCTGGACTAGTATATTTATCTTCATAAACGAAGTCATCCCTACCGGTACGGGAAAGAATTGGACTCTGACCAACCGATGCTGCCTATCGTACCAATCGGTAAGCACCACCACACCGTCAGACACCCACGCGATGCTGCGCTACTCGTCGCCAGCATCACATCCGCAACATCTCACAGTACCTCTGAAAACTTCTCAAGAAGTGACCCTCGTTCGTCGCTGACATCTTTACAAACTGAAGAAGTGTTCTAACCTGTACACAAGATGGGAGCTCGAAGTTGCAGTGACGGCTCGGTGAAGCTGAAACCACCCCAAATGTGTCAATCCCACATCATTAAGGCGAAGGAGAAACTTGGCGTGGTGGTATGGGGCAACCCATCCACTGTGTCATCAACCTCTACTATGCCCCAGCCTGATTCTGAGCTTCACAAACTTTTTTGGAACGCGCAAGTCGATACTCACGTGCCGCAAGCGTCGAACCGACTGCGTATCTCCGCGTGACAATGGCGCTCTCGTCGTCTCCTCTGGCATTCGTGCGCTATGCCTCCTGCCTTACGATATTACTCGCCTTTGCCACGCTTTTCCAGCTTTCGAGAGCGCAGCAAATATCGCTCACAGTCAATACGAACAATCTAGATCCTTTTAATATCTGTGGCTCCACCTATTCTAAAAGCAAGCTCAGCCTAGCCGCCTTGTCATCACGTAAATTCCTCTAATCGAGAAAGCAGTGGTCGTGAGCAATAACAAAGTGTACATCTACGGTGGAAGCAATTGGTTTCGAAATGGCACTTCTCCTCCATATCAGATCACAAGTAAGCCGGTTCTCATACTCTTCTTTGATACGTCCCTTTGGGTGGTGTCTTCTTGCTAACGGCTATCATCACTCTAGACACGTACCTTCGAATCGCAGATTTCACGTCCGCCCAAAACATGTCAAACACATTGATCATGACCGCGCTCGAGATTCCAGATAACGTAACCATTTACAACAGCGGCGCATTCTGGGGGGACGAAAAATGGCTGTACGTCGTAGGCGGTCAAACGAACTTGGCGCCGTACCTCACACAGCAAGGAGACTTTGTTTCGCACAACTGGACAGTGTTCAGTGCAGGAACCGTCTTCAAATACGAGATTCAAAGCGGAAAGTGGTCCTCGGAGCCGACGCTACAACCGACGGACGAGGAAACGGCAGCGGGAACATTCTGCTGTGGTAGCTTTGGCTGGAACGAGCGCCTTGGACGAGGCTTTGTATTCTCTGGCTGCGACTATGCTGGTGCGACACGGAAGGACCCGAATGCCGGTTGCGACTACACTGGAAGCAGCGATGTCGTCCGCAATAGTAACATCATGGTTTTCGATACCGCAGGTTGGAGATGGTCGAACAAGTCCACCGACAAGCGCTTGACGTCGGTATCCGTGGAGTTTGGCGCGTTTGTTTTTCTGCCTGGGACTGAGACAGCGGACGGTAGCATAGCCATCTTGCTGGGCGGTATAGAAAAAGAACCTTACGATAACGTGAGTGGTTGTACCTCCCTCAGACTACCTCACCACAAGACTCGCTGATTACAATGGTATCCTGTGCAGATGAAGAGCATGCGACAAGTCCTCGTCTACGAGTCCAAAACCGGCTCATGGTATAATCAAGAAACAACAGCCGAGAACGACTTCCCCTCTGCCAGACACACTTTCTGCGCCGTCGCCGTAAGCGCGTCCGACAACAGCAGCCATAACATTTACATCTACGGCGGCGAGACTAAAGACGATACCGATGGGTTCTCCGACATGTACGTGCTCTCCATACCATCATTCCACTGAATCTCTCTCAACGTCTCGGATTCGCCTCCCCAAGTCCAAGGCAGCTGTGCCACACTGTCAAACAAATACATGGTCACGTACGGCGGCTTCCTCACGACCGACCTCACAAGCGACATCAATGACATACAGCCCAAGATTCCATGCAACTGGGCCAATCACGGATTGAGGTTGAATCTAGTTTGGACGGATACCTACGAGGCTCCACCCACAAGCACACCTCCGTACGCAGTTCCCAGCGCCATTTACGCCGTAATAGGCGGGGATAGAGACGGCGGCGCCACGAAAACGTCCCCAGCAGCGGGATTCCAGACAAGCGACCTCGCAACTATATTCGCGGCTGCGAGCGGGGCGGCATCAAACCCCGGCTCAGGATCTCCAACAAATAGTTCATCCGCATCAGCATCCGGCTCTCACACGGGAGCAAGCGCCGGAGCAGTGGTTGGCGGCGTCGCATTCATTGCCATCGGTGCCAGTGCTTACTGGCTGCTGAGAAGGCGGTCAAAGCAGACCGTCGGGAAACAAGAAGCGCCCGCAGCACCTACACCGCCATTCGAGAAGTACGGTTCACCGGTGGACAAGTTCAATCACACAATAGTCCCACGGGAAATGGAATCGGAATGAGATGTGCAGGAGTTGAATGCACAACCAGTGAACCCGCAAGGGAACCCTGCTGCAAATGATGCATAGAGGTGGTTAGCAGCATCTACAGCCAAGTTCTACGGCATTTGAATAGGGATCGCGCATGCATGAAACGAAAACTGTACTCTAGCAAAATTTTCACCTGATGGAAATAGGAATGGAACAGCGGCATTCCGGGACTGGCCACTGCGTTTTCCAAGTTGACTCCACGTCCTACAGTCAGTCTCATACATACCGTCCCCTCATCCTCGGCCTAAAATCAAAACCTGGTATGAGGACAAGAGAGTACAAGTCCATGCAGATGGC
>MU005576.1:457789-493937 GCA_010405425.1 Lentithecium fluviatile CBS 122367 | reverse complement strand
AAAAAAAAAGGACGGAAACAATGGACAATCTGTCACCCAGTTCGGTCCTCAGGGCTAGATACAGAACTTGTAGTGTGGCCTATCTCAAGGCGTGTACGCACATGGACCAAGAGTCCTCCCAACCGGGATGAGACGGTTTCAAACAGTACCAAAGTCAACCAACAACGATTTAAAAACAAAGAGAATATTGCGGCGATGATAAAAGCCCCGCTCGTACTAGGTGCTTTGATGAAAGGCCAGTTAGAAGCCTCACATTCACTGAGGTGTTTACGCACTGCTTACTATTTAGACAAGCAATGGAGTCGCTGGATACACTATCTGATACATTGAATTCCATAAGAGGGGAAACCCAATCAAAGCGCATGGACAAGAAGCATGATCTACATTCCCGAAATATAGGAACAGCGGTTTGCGAACGAGGTGAAAAAGTCAGAAAAAGCTCAAGGCCTAAGAAGCCATGCTCCAAAACGCCGTCTATGCATACACCCATATATCTCCACTCTTCCCTTCACATGAAAAGGCTGCCCTCGCTAAAAGCTATACCCCAACACGCCCCTCACTTCGTAATTACAATCAGCAGCACCAAGATAACAATCAACACCACGATGACGGTCAAACTCCAATTCTCCCGCGCCTTGCGCGAAAAGCGGTCCAGGCGTCCCCGCGCCCGGTGAAACTGCGCCTGATGCCGATCCACGCCCTCCTCCACATCATCCAGCAGCATCACCTGCCCGTCCAGCTCGTCCCCAATCTGCATGCTCAGCTCGCGCTGCCGCCCAATCGAGTGCCCTAGCTGGTCCAGCTGCTCGTCCTGGTCGCGGATCACCTGGCTGTGGTACGCGTGGATCTGCTGGTTGGACATGGCGTCTTGGTCTACGGGGGCCTCGTCGGGGTCGTCGCGGTAGGGGAAGAGGGAGGCGCGGTTGGGGTCGTCATCATCGTCGTCGTCGTCGTCGTCGGCATGGCTTAGAGAGGCGCGAGAGGGGTCGTCAGTGAAGCGCACGGATTTGGAGACTGTGCGGGGCTTCTTTTGGGCGGCGGCGAAGTCGCGCGTTAGGGAGGGGTTGTTGGGTTGTGTGAGCGTGGGGGATGTAGGTGTTGCGGCGTGGGAGTCGAATTGCGCGGTTAGGTCGTGCAGTTGGGTGCGCAGGCGGGGGAGTTGCGAGGATATGGATCTGGGGGTGTCAGCTGGGGGTCTGGAGTATTCCAGGTTATTACACGTACTCGTCTTCGTGGTCTGTAACTTGCGACTCCAGCGACTCGATGCCGGAGCGGAGCTGCTCCAGCGATCTTGATATCTGGCTGTCCTGCGAGTTCGGGGATAGGTTGAGTGAGATGGCGCGTTGCCGCTCCAGTAGCGAGAGCTTGATGTGGTCTGCTAGTAGGAAAAGCTGCGGCGGGTTGGTTGTAGACATGGTGCTCGTGGGGAGTGTTGTGGTTGTGACGTCGTGAAAGGTGGAGGTTGAGGGGTGCCTCTCGGGAGTGGAGATGCCGAAAACGGGCAGGCGCGAGGCGCGCGGCGTGGGCGGCGACGACGGGGAAGGCGCGAGGGGGGGTTAGGGGATTAGTCGGACAACATGTGAAGATATGCCACAAGTGTCAACCAAAGAGGGGATTGTGCACAACCACAAGCGCGAACTGACGCGAACTGACGGTATTCTCGAGACATGAGGTCAAGCACGGGAGTGGCCTGCAGGTGGGCCCCATCGCTGCATCAGTGCCCACTAGGCCCAGCGTGGCACTTGCCTCGGAGGGCTTCCGACAACGCGGCGAGCGGCCAGGCGACACTGCATGCCTGCGATGTTTCTCGTTTGCATCACCGACGGAAGCATGCGCCCATTCCTGAGCACGACACCCGCTATATAATCACCGCCGCCCTCGCTGTCGCTCTGCAGCCTCCCCCACTGTGAGAGCGACCGCCTAGCCTCGCTCACCGCACCTCCGAGCCACCACCCCCGTCGCCCGCCTTCACCCACGCGGGGAATGAACGCCACGCCACCCTCCGCTGGTCTTGCTACCGACTCTCTGCCTACCGAAAACTCTTGAAGAATAGCATCCGAGCCATTTCCAAGCCTTGCTCTCCTCCGCCATGGCCACCCCGGCGCCCATTGAAGTGCCTCCGCCAAACGATCGGCGTGGATCGCGCGCCTCGCAGACCTCTGTCCACACCCAGGACGAGATTTCGCCTGTAGGAGGGCCGCCCACTTCGCCCAGTCCGCTGCAGATCAGAGCGAGCAGGGAGTCGAGCCGGAAGCAGAGCGCGACCAAGCAGCCTCCGGACTTGTCGCTGCTGCAATATGTCTCCAAGCCGGATTCCAATCTTGTAAGCCTTCCCAGGACCCCACACGCTGATTCCGAGCTGTTGCTAACTCGTACTTGCACCACCAGATGTGTCTCATCTGCCACTGTCCCTTCTCCGACCCGCTACAGCTCGAATGCGAACACATCTTCTGCGGAGACTGCCTCCACACATGGGAAGCACAGCAGGCACAACAAGCCCAGCAGCGAAACCGGGAGCTGGCCGACAGGAAGTGTCCTACTTGCCGTACCAAGTACACAGGCACCCGTGCCGTACCCAAGATCATCGCCTCCATGCTCGACGAGCTAGTAGTCAATTGTCCGCACACCAGGGCTGGCTGCAAGTGGGTGGACCAACGCTCCAATGTCAAAGACCACGTCATGCTGTATTGCGAATACACGCCCGTGGCTTGCAGCTCATTCGACTGTCGGCACCATATCGCCCAAAAGGACTACCACAAGGGCTGTCTCCACTACACCGTGAGCTGCGAGCAGTGTCACACCTCGATGATGAAGAAGGACCTCGAGGTATGTGTTACCGTTTCTGAAACCAAGAGACGTTACTGATCACCAAATTTAGGACCACCAGAGGACGGCGTGTGCCGGTCGATCGACAAACTGCCCCCATTGCTCGTGTGAACTCCTCCGTCTCGACCTCAAGGCCCACATCAAGGACGTTTGTGGCAAGGTCGTTGTTCCGTGTCAGGGCGCAATCGTGGGCTGTGCTTTCTCAGCTGAGCGGGCAGAGGTGGTCACTCACGAAAAGGGGTGCCCTATGGCGACGATGGCGCCCCACTTCAGAGACCAACAAGCCCGCATCGAGCGAAATGAGGCGCGTCTGGAGCCGCTGTCCAGGAAGGTTGGCATACTTGAAGATGGGCTTTCCAACATTACCAATATGCTGTATCCGGCTAACGCAAACGACTCGTCTTACCCCGTCACGAACCCCCTGGATCCGAACACTTCCGAACCGTTCCCTCCCGCAAGCCTTGTCCCGACACCAGACTTCCGCTTGCCACCGGCGTCATTTCCACCTGTGCCACCGAACGACACGTCTCAGACGCCCTTCCAAAATCCCTCCCAACCTCCCTTTGACTCGCAAGTCCACCATCTGCTTACGCTACACGACTCTCTTCGCGAGGAAGTGTCTCGCATCGCTAATGCCCTGACTGAATGCGAAGGCCGTACCAATATGATGGTCATCAATGAGAGCCAGCGTGTCAAGGACGAGATGTTGCACACGAACGCGGCAATCAACGGAATGCGCATGCAGTTGCACTGGCTGATGAGTGCGACCTTGCACCAGCGCACGTCAAGTTCTGCCAGCAGTTCAACGGGCAGGGCGGCCGCGAGCACAAGTGCTAGCGGCAGCGGCAGTGCCCCGACGCAAGGGGCAAGCCGGTCAGGAACCGGTGGCACGTACCATGCGCCATTGCGCAGACTCAGTGATTCAACGAGACAGGACACGAAGCTGTGATGCGGGACTTGGCCGTCCGAATCAGACCCGCCGCTTGGGCTCGCTGGGCCGCATAATGGCGGGACGATTATTCGAGGTACAGCGTCGGATCTTCACCAAAAGTGCTTTGTATTGCGGCGTTTGGGGACCGGGCGGGATCTCCAGGATCCTTGGGGACATGAAGGGACCGAGTGTCGGTTTGGGCCGGATCCGGTATTGGGAAAGGAGTTTTATGGTTTAGACGACGACTTGTATCGTCGATTGGAAATACCCCCTTTACCTATCATCTCTGGTCGGAGTTGAAGATGAGGCGGATGCTTCATGGATGGAGAGGAAAGTGCTTCAGAGTGGGCTGGCCACGGCCTATGTAGCATGGTTATCTGCTTACCTATATTCCTCAGCGCATGATGTCAGAATTGAGTTGTGAATGCATTGCATAGTTGGGCTTGCGATGCTACTTGGGAGAGAGAGTTTAAAGTGGCGCCATGTGATTGTTGTTTCGGACAATTGCTTCGCTGGCGGCGAATGGGATGCATCGGATGCGCGGGCTGGGCAAACGGTCGTGGGTCGGTCGTTTGGGAGAGCAAGCACAAGTCGTTTGGGAAAGCTAGAGTGAGGCCCAAAAATGTGCAAAAGCAAATGCGATACTCGAGCTAACTCGTTCCAGACGAGCAAAAAATCCGGGGCAACACTATGCACGGTGCTTTGCGGGGAGGCACACCCAACGACAGGCTCTCGGAGAGCTGTCCGTGAGCTAATTAGGAGTTTTTCCTGAAGCGAGACGTCTGGGCGGCGCAGGCAGAGCAGGGCTGGGCTTTTTTGTCTGACTGTGAAACGGGATGGCGCCGAAGAAGAACCTCGCCTCGCTAGGACGAGGCATCTTTCCTACACCGCTGGTACCTTTGGAGGTAGGTATGGTACCCTGGCCCCTGGCCCCGGCCATCACTTTGAACTCTTTTTTTGTTTTCGTCCGTTGCGATGGGGAGGGACGGGGGAGGAACATGGGGGGTATCCTGTTTCATAAGAGCAGTGGGCAGGCTTGGTCACCGTCTGGCTTGGTCGCTGTCTGGCTTGGTCACCGTCTCTCTGTCGCACCGTCGCGGTGGAAAGTTCATGTTAGTTGGGTCGAAGAGCGGGGACATGGGATTGTGCAAACAGCAAGTGTTGAGGTTTGTGAAGTGGCCTGGCGTCGATCATAGAGCTTGTGAGTCGTTCGTGAAAGGCGGTATAAGGAGTGCGTGTACGCCCGTGTTGTGTTGAACATTTTTGAGTGTTGTTGCATTGGACTAGAGTCGTCCGAGTTTGATCTTTTTTCCTTTATTCCTTTAATTTGCATACTTGTTGTATTTTCCTTTCTGTGTTTCTTGACTTGTCTTGTCACTGCTCTCTCCTCCCATCCGAAAGATCTGCTTGGAAACACTGACGTAGGCGGGTACTGGGCGGCTGGCTGCTGGCCGGCCTCGCACCACTTCGTATACCGTCCGGTCCTCTGCATACTGGCCCATCCTCCCCCTCTACGGAACAACCACCCGGTCAGCCGGCCAGCTATCTCGGCCCAGACAGGGAAATGGACGTCACCAGCACAGTCTACAGCTCCGTAGCAGCAGACGTGGCGTTCCCGATCCGCCCTCCCATGCCCCTCATCGACGAAGACGTCGAACTGGCTCGTCCCAAGCCCCAACCACTCCGCCAACCTCGTCTCGCCCGAGCACGCCTCTCTCGCCCCTTTCCCGTGGAAGACTCCAATGGTGACGTCGATATCACGGCCCAAGAAGCTAGGACGTCACGGGACTTGCCATGCGAAGAGCGCGGCGAGATCGAGCATCCAGTTTACGCCGCGAGTCCTACTGCTTCTCGGGAGGACGACGAGGAGGCTGGAACTACTTCCCCAAACGGCACCCGGAATGGGAGTGTGAGAAGGAGAAAACATGAATCTTTCCTTCTCACCGGCAGCGTGTTTCTCGTTACAAACGAGGGATGCACGCTCAGTCTGCCTATTCCGTCGGACAGTGTGCTGGATCCGTTGAATTGGGGCGCGTGGCGGAAGGCCGGGGCGTTGTTGGCCGTCGGGTGGTATAGCGTTGTTGCGCTTACGGCTGTGCAGGCAGCGAGTTTGTTGTTGGAGGGGATGGGCGATGATTTTAAGGATGAGGTATGTTGGGGTTGGGGGGTTCTCGCCTTCCTTTTTTCTCTTCTTCTTCCCCTTTTCTCCAAGCTCGGGCGTGGGATGGCGACGAGAGTGCGCGGACGACATGTCTTCCATCCCTGTTGGCGATTGTTGGATTTACTCTACGGACTGACGATGCAATAGGAGAGCCACCCCTGGACCCTGGAAACCGTCGTCACAGCCCCGACCCTCTTCATGGGCATCGGCGCCCTCCTCTGGGTGCCGCTTAGTCTGGCTCTCGGCCGCCGTCCCGTCTTCCTCCTCGCTGCTCTGCTCAACTTCGTCGCCACCCTTGGGGCGGGCTACTCGCGGACGCTGCGGGAACTGCTCTTTTTTGTGTGCTTGCTGGGGCTAGGGGAGGGCTTTGCGTTGACTCCGGTACGTGGACACCCGTCTAACCCCCTCCCTTATGTCTCCTTTGGGTACCGACGGTACTGACTGTGTTGGCGCGTGCACCAGGCCTTTCTCATGGTCATCGACTTGACCTTCATCGACCAGCGGCCCAAAGCCATTGCCGCCTTTTGGTCTGTAGCCGGCTTCATCGGTGTCTCATCGCTCTCGCTCGTGCCGTACTTCTCCAACCACGGCGAGGACTGGCATCTCTTCTACCGGCGGTGGGCTCCCATGACAGGCTCGGCTCTCGTGCTGGCGTACTTATTGTATCCGGAGACGTACTTCAAGCGGCCGACAGTAGCCTTTAACGGGCTCATCCTGCTACAATCCGCGACGGAGAAACTCACCGTCTACGAGGACCACGAGACTGAAGCAAGCCCGGATCTGTACAAAGACCTACCTGGATACCCCTTCGCGCCAGACAGCAAACCGAGCATACTGCAACGGCTCGGCCTCGCCCGCTCCCCCTTCGCCTCCTTCACCTCCATGGGCGCATGCTACGCGCAAATCCTCTTCTGCTTCCTGAACCCACTCATCTTCTGGGTGCTCCTCGCCTCCATTTTCAACTTCGCGGGTATGATGTTCATCGGCGCGACCTACGCCCGCATCCTCTCCGCACCCCCTTACTCCCTCCCCAGCTCCCTCCTCATCCACGTCAACAACGCGTCCGCGCTGGGCTCGCTACTCGGCTACCCCTGCGCGGGCATCGCCGTCGGCGCCCTCATAAAGCGCCTCGTAAAACGCAACAAAGGCGTCCTGGAGGCAGAACACTACCTCATCGCCTACATCCTCCCCGTGCTCGCCGGCGCCGCAAGCACACTCCTCTACGGGCTCGCGGTCCACCACACCCTCCACTTCACCGTGTACTATCTCGCCTACGGCCTCAACGGCTTCAGCTGGGTCTGCCTCGCCATCGCGAACACCATGTGGGTGACGGAAGCGTTTCCGCGGTGGGCGGCCCCCGCGCTCGTCGTCGTCAACGGCGGATGCTATCTACTGAGTTTCAGCATGAGTTTTGCGCTCGTGCCGTGGATTGCCGCGCATGGGTATTTGCTTGTTGGCGTCGAGTTGACGGTGCTGCAGGTGCTGGGGGGTGCGGTGGCGCTGCCGATTGCGTTTTGGGGGAGGACGGCAAGGCAGGCTATTCATGGGCGGTGGGCGGGCGAGAGGGGTGGCGCGTTGAGGCCATTGTGACCTTTTCGGCCGGTGTATAGAGGCCCGATGGGAGAGTGGGAAGGTTGGTTGAAATTTGCTTGCAGAGCGCGTGCCTGGTGGGTACGTGGGAAGTGGGCTCCAACGCTCGTTGCTGGATTTTTTCGCAATGCTCTGCTCTGCTGCGCCTGACCTAGTCTCTCACTCGTCGCATGTCGCTCCCAAGGGCACATCACCGGAAAAAAATAGAATCCCTTCAATTCTTAAACGGCTCGTCAAACCCTCTTATCGGGAGCTTAGAGTGACTGGTACAGTCGCATCAAGCCATAGGTGAAAGGCAACTAGGTCACCTATACTATGTGTGGTGTTTTTAGTAGCATCCACCCACCACCCCCAAATACGCATCGGCACATTCGTCAAGTGATGAATTGATTATGTGTAAATCTGACACGATTTACTGCCATGCAAGGTAGATAGACAGCCCATAATTCCCGGTAGAGAAGGGTATGTTCGCCATCCTTGAAACGCCCGCCCAATGCATCCGATATCCGTCGCTAATGCCATCCACCTCACCTCAAGATGCCACCATCTCATACAAATACATCTCCAAACTCAGCAAATAGACACAAAACCAACCGCAAAGTCTCACTCACCTTTAGTCCTAGCTCTGCTTCTCCGCCGATTGGGGTATCCACCATCCCGCCACCACCCAACAGCGTAAAAGCCGCATCCTTACACATCACTCATCCTCAGCCTCCCGCAAACAGACACAAAAAGCACTCGCAAAGTACCACTCACCTTAGCTCTTGTTCGGCTTCTTCATCGGTAAAGCAGGCACCTTGAAGCCTCCACTGTCCACCTTCGCACCACCACCACCACCACCCAATTGCGTAAACGTGCCTCCCTTGAACCACCGATCATCATCAGCCTTCCTCTTCCGATTCATTTCCTCCCTAACCTTCGGATCCACCAGCTCAAGCCCCTGCACAGGCGTAAAAGCAATCGAGCTTGTACCCGCAGCCGGCGCACCCACACCACCGGTCCTAAGCCCCGAAGCCCGTAGCGTCGTCGACGTACCCGACGCCCCAAAGCCCTTGAGCGACGTGCCGGAGCCCAGCGTCGTATCGCCGCCCCAGCCCGGGTTCTTCTTGGACAGTTTAGCGCGCGTCTTGGAGTCGATCTGGAGGGCGCGGACGCGGCCCGTGTCGGTGGCGCCGATCATGCCCATGCCGCGGGTGGAGTCGCCCGCGCCGTAGCCGACCTCCTTTTCCTCCTTTCCAAACGCCATGCGGTTCTGCGCTTTGCGGATTTCCGTCATGGCGGTTGCTTCCTTGGCCTTTCGGGCGCGGCGGCCGCCGCGTTTGCGCGAGGGCTTGTCGTCTGGAGTGGGGAGGGCGCGCACGCCTTGGTTTTTGGGGGGCTCGGTGAGCTTGTCGAGGCGGCGCTCGCAGTCTTCTTTGAGTTGTTGGCCTGTTGAGCCGTCTCGGGCTTGGTGTACCAAGTCCACACGGGCGGCTAGAATGAGCTTGGCGGATACGATGCGCATGGCCTGGATCTTTAGGTCTTGTCGAATAGTCTGCAGCATGGGGCTGTGGTAGAGGAAGCCCTGGTGGCGAATACCAACGTTGGTAGACAGACCCAGACCGCTTGCTTTGTTGGAGCCGAGGGGCGGGATGTTGCAGGCGGGTGTCTTCGCAAGGCCGGCCAAGCCACCTGCATAGTTGATGAGCTGTGCAGCGGTCAATGATCCAATGAGGGTTGTGAGATTGGGGGCAAAGACGTTCATGCGCGACTGCACGTAGGCGGTGAGAACTCCTTTCGCTTTGTCCAGGTCCAACAGTAGCACGCAGGCGTTCGTAATGAGGTCCAACTCGGCATCGCTGAGTTCACGACCGGCGGCGCGTATGGCTTCGACTGTGACAACCATGAGGGAAGGCGCATCCAAAATGTTCTTCAACGGAACGCCTACAACGTTGTCCGGGTCCTGCGAAATGGCCTTGATGTCATCCAACGGGCCGTTCCTGATGATAGCGACAGTCTTGGCGTAGTCGACGGGGTTCTTGATCAGCTCTTCGAGGTAAGGGAAGCGCAGAGAGTAGTGGTCGCGGATGAATTTGTGCACGGCCGTGATCTCGTCGTCGATCTGCGTTGAGAATTCGTTCGCCTCTTTCAGCAGCTGGTATTCCGGGTTGTCCTCGATAGACTCCCCATCCAGCACCTCCTCCATGTGATCCTTGACCTCGTCGATCTGCTGCAAGATAGGCTGGAGCTTCGCAAGCAGGTTCGTAGCGCCCCGAATGTCGGCTGGACCTTTGTGCTTCTTCTTTCTCTGCTCCGCAGCATATTCCTCCTCTTCTTCGGCCATGTCTTCGTTTCCATCCTCGTCTGCGCCACCGCCAAAGTCCTTCTCCAGGTCCGCCAGGTCGTCTCCGCCGCCGTCGCCGAAGCCCTGCTCCTCTTCCGAGCCGAGGTCGGCAAAGTCGGCCATCAGCTCCTGCTCGAGGGTCGCCATGGTGCGGAAATTGTGCGACGCAGGTGATAGTAAATGAGGGGATGCGCCGCCAGTCGAGAAGAGGCGGTTGCGACGATGTCGGCGGGAGGAGAACCTCCTAGTAAGGTTTGGTTGAGTGGGAGCTCAAATGTGTCGCAGACTGCACGTACCTATAACCGGTCAAGGTCGCCGAGGGGAGTTGTCGTGTCACCGGACGATGTTGTCGTGGGGTAAAGGTTGTTGGCGCCGGAGCTAAGGTAACAGCGTTGGAGCTTGGCGCGCGGAGGTTTTTAGTGAAGCCGCAACGAACTATTTCACGCGCCAGCCTCGAGCTCAACACCAACCGCCCACCACCCCGACACCCTCACGTGCCTCGGCGCTCGAGAGCCTCGCTCGCCCGGAAATCGAAAGCCGTCCGTTTTTCCTCCCAACAGCCATCATGGAGAGCTCACGGGGCCCGCCGCGGGTCAAGAACAAGGCCGCCGCGCCCATCCAGATCAGCGCCGAACAACTGCTCCGCGAAGCCGTCGACCGCCAGGATGAGAAGCTCAAGGCGCCGACGCAGCGCTTCGCCGACCTGGAGGAGCTGCACGAGCACCAGGGCCGGAAGAGGAAGGAGTTCGAGGACTATGTGCGCCGGAACAGGATCAACATGAACAACTGGATGCGATATGCCGCATGGGAACTGGAGCAGAAGGAGTTCCGCCGTGCGCGATCCATCTTCGAGCGCGCCCTGGACGTGGACAGCACGTCCGTTGTGCTCTGGATCCGTTATACAGAGGCCGAGATGAAGAACCGCAACATCAACCATGCGCGGAACCTGTTTGATCGCGCCGTCACCATTCTCCCGCGTGTCGACAAGCTGTGGTACAAATATGTCTACATGGAAGAGACGCTGGGAAACATTGAGGGTGCACGTGCCGTCTTCGAGCGATGGGTGCAGTGGGAGCCAGAAGAGGCAGTGTGGTCGGCATACATCAAGTTGGAGAAGCGACACGGCGAGTTTGAGCGAGCCCGCGCCATCTTCGAGCGCTTTACGGTAGTACACCCAGAGCCGAAGAACTGGATCAAGTGGGCCAAGTTCGAAGAGGACAATGGCACCAGCGACCTCGTCCGGGATGTCTTTGGTACCGCTGTGGAGACGCTGGGCGATGAGTTCATGGACGAGAAGTTGTTCATGGCCTATGCCAAGTTCGAAGCCAAGATGAAGGAGTTTGAGCGTGCGCGGGCAATTTACAAGTTTGCGCTGGATCGCATGCCGCGATCCAAGGCGATCCATCTCCACAAAGCATTCACGACGTTCGAGAAGCAATACGGCGATCGAGATGGTATCGAGGACGTCATTTTGTCAAAACGAAGGGTGCACTACGAGGAGCAGATCAAAGAGAACCCGAAGAACTACGATGCATGGATCGACTTTGCAAGGCTGGAAGAAGCGTCGGGAAATGTCGATCGCGTACGGGACGTCTACGAGCGCTCTATCGCGCAAATACCGCCGACACAGGAGAAGCGGCATTGGAGGCGGTACATATACCTCTGGCTCTTCTACGCCATATACGAAGAAACAGTCTCCCGAGACATTGAGCGGACGCGGCAAATCTACCAAGAATGCCTAAGATTGCTCCCCCACAAACGCTTCACATTCGCCAAGGTCTGGCTGATGGCTGCCCACTTCGAAATCCGACAGGGCCAACTCACCGCAGCGCGCAAACTCCTCGGCCAGTCAATAGGCATGTGCCCCAAAGACAAGCTCTTCAAGGGCTATATCGACCTCGAGCTCAAGCTCTTCGAATTCAACCGTTGTCGCCAGCTCTACACAAAGTACATCGAATGGAACGGCGCAAACTGCCAGACATGGATCAAGTTCGCCGAGCTAGAGCGCGGCCTAGACGATCTAGACCGCGCCCGCGCCATCTTTGAGCTCGCCGTCGAAGAGCCGCAGCTCGACATGCCGGAGCTCCTGTGGAAGGCATACATAGACTTCGAAGAGGCCGAAGGCGAGTACGACCGCACACGCGCCCTCTACGAGCGCCTCCTCCAAAAGACAGACCACGTCAAGGTCTGGACCTCGTGGGCGCAATTCGAGCTCGGCGTCCCCGACGAGTCTTCCGCCACCACCGAAGAAAACGCGCCGCCCAGCGACGTGGCCAAAGCGCGCGCCCGCGCCATCTTCTCGCGCGCCCACGCGCGCATGAAGGACCGCGAGCTCAAGGAGGAACGCGTCGCGCTGCTCAATGCGTGGAAGTCGTTCGAGGACGAGTGCGGCGATGCCGAGGACCGCGACAGCATCGAGAAGCAGATGCCGCGCAAGGTCAAGAAGCGCAGGAAGCTCGATGACGATAGCTTTGAGGAGTATGTCGATTATGTATTTCCGGCTGATGATGAGAGTGCGGCGAAGCTGGCGAGGCTTATGGCGAATGCACAGAGGTGGAAGGCGCAACAGCAGCAGGCCCAGGAGCAGGAGAATAGGGGGTGAGCGGGGGGTTTTAAGTTATAGGATTAGGTTTAGGTTCAGCACACAAGTGTACTAATAGTTAAGGATTAAACTCATATTCTAGTAGCATAGCTGGGTCTTTAAGATTGCAAAGAGATTCCTCTTTAACTCATGGATTTTACCCTAACTTGTGCGTGCTAGTAGTTTAAAAAACTATCTTAAGAATTGTAAAAAAGAAAGGTAGAAAGGTAACAAGATAGAGAGGCAGAGAGGTAGAGAGGTAGAAAGAAAGATAGAAGCGAAGAAAGAGATAGACATAGATACAGATATAAAGATAATACTAAGAAAGAAAAGTATTCCTAGCCTCTATTGCCTTCCTTACACCCTTCCCTACATACCCTTTCCTAACACCTATGAACTAAGAGCGAGCGGGAAATAACTCCCTATACAAGCACATACCTATTAACATCCCTCCCTCTCTTTATCTACTACATTTCCTATCCACTCACAGCAATGCAGCACCTAACTCAACCCAGTCAATGCAGTAAGTAAGTGGACAAGGTAACGGGGTAGATGTAGACAGATGCGAAGAAAGGGATAGTCCGCCGGTGTAGATATATCTATTACTTAGTGTTAAGAAAGAGAGAGAGAGAGACATGTGGAGAGATTGCGTTACCCCTTTACCCCATTTTTATATCTAAAGCAGTAGGTGGAGCACAATAGATAGCCTATCGCCATCCCATCTCGCTCGGTCTCCATGAGGGACCGGCGTCGTAACGCCCCAGCCTCTTCACACGTACGGTATCGAAAGCCCAAAACCCAAACCCCCAAGTATTAGTAGGACGAACAGATTCCCACTTTCCCCCCTCTTCCTCTGGTTCCCCCTCCCGTTTCTCCCTCAGACAACACAAGACAAGCCCCCATCGCCTCCAAAGCCACGGTCCCACAACCAAATAAACGCCAAACCCTGGGGATTTACTTTACAACAGCGACGGCATCTCCACGTGTGCCCACAATCACTCATTCTCTCGTACCCGTCCGCTTCAACTAGCATCTAGCACCTAGCACCTAGCCCATTGCCACACCACCGGATGCCACCCAAACCCCTAGCAAGCCATACAGCGCTGACGTCAGATTCCAGATAGATTGCCGTAGTAGCGAGCTCCACCCGAAGCGGGGTTGGGGTTGCCTACGCGATACTCCTAGCCCTCTGCTTGTTTGCTAGCTCCCCGTGTCGATGGAGGTCAATCTCGGTAAAGCAGTCGCAAAGGCACGATGTCGCTCGCCATTGGGTGACCAGCGCCCCGGACATCGCTGGTACCCCGTGTACAGCAAGATCCATTGGAGTCCGCGAACCCGGGAACAGTGGTTTCCGCAGGGAGAGGAAAGCGATTGGATCTGACATATATGAGGGAGTCAACTTAGTCTGCATCGCAAGAAAGCAATTCCAAGATGTGTGAAGGGCGCCACGTAGGATCGTGACACTGGCCCCATGCGCCTGCATCTCGGAGAATTAACGCAAAGGACGAGAGGGGTCCCATCGATGCTGGATGTCGCTTGTCGGAAGTCTCGGAGCTGTCAGGAGGGGGATGCGCGAGGGTGATGCCGTGCTCTGAAAGTTGGGCCCTTGTAGTGCTCCACCTACCACAAGCACGTTTGCGCTGCACAGCGTCGACGCTGACGGCCCGTCTCCACCGGCGTACATCACACAGACCTAATGTTCGCGTCACCAGTCACGGATCGTCGTCACCTCGTTTCCACCATTGCAACCTGGGCGGCGACGTTGATCACCGGTGCGACCAGCGTAGTCGGATGATGTACGCACGCAGCATCCCGACATCGTGGAAATTCTCCGACCGTTTGTGCCTGCTCGCCTGCAACATAGCCAAGAACGTGCCCTTTACTCTGACTGACGTTTACATTGCCCGCAAGCCACCCGAGCCCATCAAGTGCCGCAGCCGTTCCGTTACTTCGTGCGGGAGCTGATACCGGTGTTGCGTGCGCGCGACTTTGAGACGTAGCGCCGGCGAGGGCTGAACGACAGTCGAACGACAGTCGGATGTTGAGGCTGAGGTCGTACGGGAATAGCGGTGAGGGTGCCTGACCTGGCTGGAACACTTGTCAGGTATGAGGCGGAATCTGTGGGGTCCAGTGTTCTGGTTAGCTTCGCCGACGACGGCCCGGAGAGCATGGGATTGACTTGTAGCGGCAGGTTTCAGAAGCATGCCGTAGAACCACTCGAGGGCGTCTCTGGCGACGGACGCAGTGTCGTAGGTGAGTTCGCTTCGTCAGGCCTGGAAATTGGGGTGCTGAGGGATGCGTCAGGAAGGTGCACCACGCGCCTTTGCGAGCAACGGACGACCACGTATGGAGTCTTGAACCACAATGAATCAAAAAAGAGTGACTGTAGAATCACCAGTCAGCTAGCGAAGGCGCAACATTAGATCAAACACTCCCAGCCCACACACCGGAGGGCACAACAAACCGCACACCCACATGAAACAAAGAGTTAACCTCTCTCCTGGATATCCCACCCGCCATCCCGGACGACCGCGTATAGTGAAAGAAACCTTGTACCACCGCGAACGAAAAAAGGTGACTGTAAAAATTAGATTGCGTTCATTCTAATACCATGCTAATTGCATCAATCCGAGGCGACTACCGTAGTAGCCGAAACCTTGAGCGCTCCCAACACCTTCGCTACATGCCCTTACGGTGGTCTCGCGTCCATGAAGTAGATCTGGCAAATGGAAAAAAAGAGTACGGCCCACAAAAGTAGGGCAAGCGCAAGTGGAAAAAAAGTCGGATCCGGGGATATCTTTGTGCGTGTGCCTGATGCTGTCGTTGCCCTCGGTTCGCTACCCATGCTGAAGAAACCGAAACAAAAAGGGGGGTGGATAGGGTCGTGTACAGATACTTGGGAAGCAAAACAGGATGCCCGCGAGCGAGGGAAAAGCGAGCTAAGCAAATAGGAATGGGTGAAACAGTAACTCCGGCTTGAGAGCATGCAATGACGGGGAGACGAACAATCTCGATACTGTTACATGAATTCAGACTGCCGGCACGGAGAATAGAAATAGACACAACGTCGTGAATCCTCATAATAGACTGTCCCTTGGAGAAATCGTTGCTCTCGGTTGAGCTTCCACTCTCATGACAGGCAGCAAGCTGTGAGATCTACCCTCAGCCGCGGTAGTCATAAGGCTTCGCCAACGGTCGTTGTCATGAGCTCCTGCTAACTGTCCATGAGAGCATGGCCATGTCGCATACACGGGCTATGACTTGCTGCGTGCCGCTACGGCACTCATGACTGATGAATGACATTGCCACGTTGAGCTTGGTGAGGTCGCTCTCCGGATTCTGGTCGACTACCGCTGGGAGTGCATTCGGGAAGCCACGCACCCTGTTGCCGGCGTGTCGTGCAATGGCGATCGAATAGATGGCATCTCGAACCTCGTGGGCGTTCAAGACGCTTCGCATCCTCCCCAGGGCGTAGTCGGAAGCTCCTGGAGGTGCAGAATCGCTGTCGGCATGCACAACGAACTCGCCCAATTGCTCCCAGAACTCAAGCTCGGCTCTCTTCATTTCCGGAATATCCTGAGGATATGACAGCTGGCGCAATGAATTCGATTCCATATTCTGATTGGTCAAGAGCGCTTCTAGAATGTCGAACCGTGCTCGGACCTCTTTCAAGGCAAGGTCATCGTTGTCAACGGCTGCTGCTCCGTTGGTGCCGTTTAATGCGGGGTCTGGGTGTTTGCAAGAGGCGAGCATGTGCCAAATGAGGCGAGCCTCTTGACTAAAGACGCCGCTCATGTCGCTCGCACTGGTCCTGTACTTGACGGTCTCAGTGAAGAACACAGCTTCCTCATGCAGGGCTCTGTTGGCAAAGAGTCTGTTCAGGGCATTGTTGTTCGTGGAGAACCACTTCGTCTCTAGCATGACATCAAGTCCAATGCAGTAGTCCTTGGCGAAAATGGTTGCAAATTCATCGTCGAGCTCGGGGGGTATCGGTGTGGGGCGCGCTGGAACTTCTGGTGGGTTGTGATGCGCGATTGAGAAGATGTCAGAAATGTTCAATGGTTTTCCTGCTCTCGAGTCAGCAACCATATTGTTCAAGCTGGGGAGACTTGTTACCTTTCAACGGCTGCGCGTCGGACGCTGCTGACGAGTACGGGCTTCCCCGGAGCGCAGGATTGAGCGCATGCACACCGTTATAAGGCGCCTGTCCGTGCATGGCTGGGTCGGCGGCCGCGAGAGCGGGGTCTATCGCAGAGCTATTGAAGTTCTCGTGTTGGGGATGGATCGATGCAGAGGCTGGCGGCGGCGGCGGGTAGCCAGCAGTGGCTGCGGGTGCGTAGCCCTGGGGTACTTGGGCACTGTACGATGCAGTCGTTGGCGGGGCGGGTGCGGGCGACGAGGTCTGGTGCGGTGCCGAGTTGGGGGCAGGTTGGATTTGCGGCGGGCCGGGTTGTGGTTTGAAGATCGGGTCGTAGCCCAGGCAGTCGCGCTTGCTTTTTGCGCAATTGCGGCAGGAGGGGTGGGCTTCGTCGCACTGCAAGTTGTGTCTGTTAGCGCACGCTCGGTGAAGAGGTGAGGTTGGATTAGAGAAATTGGATAGTTTGGATCGCTTCTTCTCGCTTCATGGTGGCTCGGCTCGGACACCGCTGTTCGCGACCACGTCGCGTCTCCAGAACGCCTGATATTGAACTCACGCATACCTTTATTCGACGCTTGCGACACGTCAAGCAGCCTGTCTTGGTACGTCGCTTTATTTCCTTCTTATGGCGCCCGCCCGACAGCACTCTTTGGTCGCCCGATTGCGGCGGGAGTTGGTAGCGCACCGAGCCCATCGCGAGCTGCGAGCCCATGTTCATCGCCTGGCCGGGCGGCGGATGCGCTGGATGCGCGTAGTACTGCGGCATTCCGTGCTGCGGCGGAGGGAGCGGCGAGCCCATGGGCCCTTCTCCGGGCTGCGTCTGGTCGCGTATCGGCGGCAAGTTCAAGGGCGGCAGCGGTAGGTGAGGCGACTGGCCCTGCTGCGGCGGGTAGGCATAGCTGCTGTGGGAGGCCATCTGCGGCGACGGATACCCATAGTCGGTACGCTGTTGTCGAGGTTGTTGTTCAGCCATCGATGGCGCGGGAGAGTAGGGCGCACGGGTGGAGTAGTCGAGGGAGCCGGCCATGCAGAGAACAAGCGCAGAGGCGTCTGCTCGCTGGAGGAGCCTCTGCGAGAGAGGTATCTCGAGAGCGTCGAGGGGAGCTAGGCCCGGCTGGGGTTTGTCGCCTCGGCTGCAAAGGACGGCGAGAAATGAGCGGCGCTGTATCGTAACGCTGGTAATTCAGAGTGTCAGCACATGCACGGGGTGCGACATGAGCTGCCGTGTCGGTGCCGGTGGCTAGGGCGCGACAGAAAAGAGATGGAGGCGGCGAAACGCACTCCGTGAGGAACACAACAACGACGCGAAAAGGCGGTCGGCACGACTGGCTACACTCCCAGGAGGCTTGAGGCAATTCCTGTGATATGCGAGGCCAGTAGGGTGGGAGCAAGGATGCACTTACGGCTAGTGGCTCAGGGTTCGCGGCGAGAAAGAAGCGAAGCAGAAGCGAGGCCAGGTCTCACAAGCCGCGCGATCCAGGGCCAAACAGCAGGCAGAGATGGTGTACCGTTACTGCTTTGTCAGTTCACGGACCTGTGCCTGTGCCTTTGTAGGCTGTGCCGGCGGAGACGTTGGTGCTCTGAGAGGCGCGTGAGCGGCGGGCACTTGAGCACGCAAAAGAAATTAGCGCTCCGATTCTCCTGGGCTCCAGGGCGGTCACGTGCGCGTGCACATCCTGTTCTGGCACCATGTTTCCCTGAGCGCGGCGCTTGATCCTGTGAGATCCAACACCTGGGCGTTACCTGATGCTCAGCCAGAATCATGACGAGGCACGCTGACGCATCCGCCGAACGGGTCAATACACATTACACCGGTTTCGCTGGGGTTGCGAGGCATGCATGCGCCTTGCACCCGTCCGGATCGGGGTCCCACGACGGGTCCCAAGACGAGAAATTTGGACAGAGGGCTTTGATGAGCACATCTGCAGCAGGCATCGCACTGCACGCTGTCGTCTCGCCTGCAGCAGTCTGCATCGGTGACGACACTTAGAGTGGTTGGGCACGCTCTTTTGTGACAAAGCAATATTGGTCCCGGGCCGAAGTAGCGACATTCTGGGTAAATACACGTGCCTTAGCCCCCCGATCCCAGCCATCTTCAATACGGAAGCGGTGCATGAACACCAGATGTCGCCCGCCCAAAGAGCCTAAGTGCTCCAGCGGCGGCCGTCCGTTGCAGCCGCTGCCTGGTGGGTGCCGTGTAGCAGAGCGCGGAGTGCTGCGGTCGGCCGGCATCTCTGACCGCGAGGCCCGCCCGCCGTGCCCGCTCGCCGGCGCTGGCTGTTGACATCTGATGAACTTGACGTGGGCGGGGGCCACCCTTGCTATCGGTGTGGCAGGGACAGGTTTTAACGAGACGCTCCTGCCGGATGGAAGCCGTGGAAGGCGCAACGCGCGAGCAGGCGAGCTTCTAGAATGGCTGTGGAACGCCAAGTGGATGCGCCATCTTCACCCGTCCGTAGCGAGACCAGCCATGTTCTTGACGTGGCCCTCTGCGCTTTGCCAGCGCCGCCGTCTCTCATACGACACCATCTGAAAAAAGCCGACAGCAGCGCGCGGGAAGAAGGGTCCAGCACCGCCGTCCCCTTGCGGGTACTGTCGCGGCGATGCTTTTCCCGCGTCTCCGCGAGCGGCATGCAGAAGCGATTCCACCAACTGCTCGCCCTATCCGCGGATCGTGTGCTGGCCGAATTGGCAAAAAGAACGGCACGATATGCACGAAACGTTGCGCATGGGGGCGGGCGTTGAGAGGAACCTCACGCAAACCGCGCCGCATGTGACGATGGCTGCAACGATCAGGACCATGGACCAAATCGGAAGCATTCAGCTCTGCTTTGCTTTTGCTGACAGCCTGTCATGATCAGCCACTACGCCCAGCATACCCCCGCGAGCGATCTGGAGTGGATCATTGTCCTCCCGAGGGAAATCAGGGTCATTTTTCATTCACTGCAGCGCGCGAGGTGAGCCAATGCGCTCGCCCCGATTCTCTATTCTTCTATAATCATGTCTTGACCGAAAGTTGACTCCAGCACCACAGTTCTCCAGCATTGCAGGTAGCAGCGGCGCGCAACGCTCATCCATGGCCGTTCGCTTGCTCAGGCACTAAACTGCGCATCTTCCCGTTCTCAAGCGCACCCCTCTGCAGCATGGTCTGTGAGCGGAGAATCCAAAGGGCAACCAGGGCCACTTACCACATTGCGGATCGCCTCTTCTTCCATTGACTTCTGGCACTAGTTTCAGAGTCAGCCTCGACTTTCGTGCTGTTGCTCGCTCCTTCTCTATCCAGGGAAGCGCGGAAAGAGGTCGCACCGGCGGCATTGGAAAGGGAAGGCGCGGGCCGTAGCACATCTGGAATTCTATGCCTTCAGGCTACCGGCCCCGTCGTGTACCCACACAACCGCATTGGCGCAAACGTCCTCCGCTGGGCGCTGGCGATTGACCTCTTTCCAACAAGTTGCCCCTGAACACTGCATACCAGCCGCTCCGTCTGAGACAATGCATACGAAAGGGTGAAGGCTAGACGGACGCAATCTACTTACCTCTACGGTCCA
The DNA here is from genome assembly GCA_010405425.1 of Lentithecium fluviatile CBS 122367. Classification (NCBI taxonomy): domain Eukaryota; kingdom Fungi; phylum Ascomycota; class Dothideomycetes; order Pleosporales; family Lentitheciaceae; genus Lentithecium; species Lentithecium fluviatile. Next base: position 473,839 of record MU005576.1, on the reverse strand, counting down.
CGTACCCATGTGTGGTAAGAGCATCACGTTGGGGTTAGCTATCAGTCCTGGGTGTATCGATGGCTCAAACTCGTAGACATCCAGGCCGACACTAGCCACAAGTCCGCTGTCCAGCGCCTGTACCAAGGCGTCCTCGTCGATGATCGCGCCTCGGGCCGTATTGACAATCACGACTCCCTCCTTCATCAACTCGAATTCGCGGTGAGAGATTTTATGGCGGGTGGCTTCCTGTGGCCAGAACCATGTCAGCGTAACTATACATGGGATGCAGTTCAGCCTCGGTTGGGCAAACTTTGCAAAGTCTGACACCGGCCTTCCACATCTGACATCTGACCGAATGTCTCTGGGGCTGCCTCCGCAGTCCTCCCGATCGCATTTCTGAGAAGGGCCCAGTGGCCGGTAGCCGTCTGATATGGAAGGCCACTGTCTCAAGGTGAGCACTTACTCACATTGAGGGGAAGATTCAGACTGATGACGTCGCTGGTAGCCAGTAAGTCCTCGAAGCTTACGTATTCCGCGTCTGCAGCGGGGTCTTCTGTGCGGTTATGGTAGATGACGCGCATACCAAAGGCCTCCGCTTTTGTCTTGAGATTCTTTCCGATCCCTCCCATACCAACTATACCAAGTGTCTTTCCACGGGGATCCCGGCCCAAGGGCGGTAACGGGCGGCCTCGCCAATTGCCATCCCGGAGCGTCGACATTGGTCTGTTGAGTCCCCGCAACGCACCCAGAATCAGAAACATATTGGTGTCGGCCGTCGCATCGTTTACGACTGCTGGGGTATTCGACACCTTGATTCCCCGAGCAGTACAAGCGTTGACGTCAACTTGATCGTATCCGGCACCTATTATGACCCCGTCAGTACCTGTGATACGGCTACACGTGTACTGTGGCAATGCCAGCCGACCATACTTGCGCGTAGGAATCGCCGCATAGAACATGAGCCCGGCTTTTCGCGTCTACCTCTTTCATGTCCGCAGCTGGTTGGGAAACGGACAAGGCCAGCATCACTGATGACCCTCTCACGTCGACCAGCTTGGTTGAACACTTCGTTTCAATGCCCATCACACGCCGCCCGCGCGCCTCCGATTCCCATTGGATCGAGCCCTTGGTCAAGTAAAGTATGGTCAAGTTGGGCTCGAATGAATCGACTCCGCTGGACCATGTTTAAAAGCGCATTTGTCTTGACGACTAATCATCAATGACAGATACATCGGACTTCATCCTGGCACAAAACATCGATTTTGAAGACGAACCACTCCTGCAAACGTCTCACACGCCATCGATCGCGAACCTCTCACAGGAGATGAAAGCTTCGGACGTACCAGAATGACATACAAATTTGACACTTGGCGGGAGAGCTGAGACCAACTCCTCGTCGAACCTGCCTGTGAGTTCTACGCTTGCAAATGTACGGCAGATGACCCGGGTTTCGTCTAAGCGACCGCTTCTGCATTCATCAAGGAAATCGCTGCGATTGCGAGCTTTAGGCGTAACAAGGTCGGCGAGCGTGGAGAGTGCGTTCCACGATTCATGGGCACTGTAAGCGGAAGTTTGGTCAGCTAAGACTAGGATTTCGGTCTATATCCCGGCATGTAGGAACCGGGTCTCCGGTCGGCTAACAGCCGGCCTCCTGACAGTGGAACGTTGTCCGCGCAGAACATGGGTCGTCATAGGCCCGCCCGCGAGTGCCACATTTGAATGCTGAAGGCTTGACGGCCGCCACCTTGCAACCCACGCCGCTCGGAGTCAAACGCAGAAGGAATCGATACCGGTGTCGACGCATATCCAATTCCGTGACGAGGAAAAACCGCTTTTACTCACTGCTCGATTTCGCCTATCAGCAGCACCTGCTGTCTTTTCATGCTGCTTCGCCCAGCTCAACAGGACTGACGCTCGACCACAACCACGGGGGACGAGCCGCGGCAGGTAGGGTACCGGCTATGAGGATTCTAGTATGAGTTTTGGACTGCGAGAATCAATTAGAATTCGGATTCGTCAAAATGGCTGGAGTAAACGGACCTTTCAACACACCAATCGACCGCAGCGTCGGACCGATCCTTATCAATGTTTGAAACTGAAATATCTAGCTCACAAGCCAGTATCCAGCACAACTTATAAGCTCATTCCGGCGTACCCAAGCTCCCAGGCACCGGTCCAATCTCGTCCTGTATGACACGACTCGGGCAGACATACCCCGCGCCAGTCGTACGCGAAACAAGACCCCTGCCCCACCAATTGCTCTTTTTCAGCAAATCCGCTAGCTCGACCGGAATGAGGCAACGTAGCGGTGTGAACGACTCAAGACGTGCTCGATAGCACGCTATCAGAGGGGAACTGTGGAAGTCGCACTCGGTTCGGCTGCCGTTCCACAACTGCGCGCTTGTGGCAGTCTTATACCTGGGTCCGATCCTGCTGTGTTGGCTTGTTATCGCAGATGAACCGGCCAATAACGATGCTTACTGGGTCTCTGCATGCCATAGAGCTGATGCATGGATCGAAACGAGTGGGATCTGCGTGGATCTGCCGCACGACCACGACGTTGCGTATCTTCGTTTTGAGCACCTGAATACCTTGAAAGTGTCACTCACTGAGGTATCAAGGAGGTCCCACACATTGTTCGACGGCCCGACCTGAAGCTGTAGGCTGGAAGTGCAGCTGGAACTGCTATCGCCCTTGCAACTTACACTGCCGAGGACCTCCGTGCTGAGCTGTCTGCAGCAGCGTGGATGCTTTCATCACGCATGCGTCTACCCCGGCTGCCACGAGTTCAGCGCTAAACTACCGACCGACAGCCTATAACAGCCGGCCACGGGTGGAACATGGGCAGCACCTCCGATGACCGGGTCGATCCTTCGCTCTCCTTCTACGCATGGCGACATGTCGAGTCCGATATATACTCGTTGATAGGTAACTGCCTACTCCAGAGACCGTAATCAGCCGGTGCTTGATTCCCGTGGAGATAGTCCGGAATGCTGCGAGCCGATCCGCTGCAGATAGTGGCGGGCCTGCGATCCAATGGGATGGGCTCTAGATGGGGAGATAATGCACGACGAATAATGAGGCTTAGATAGGGTATCGGATGCGAGGTACAAGGTGTGAGCTCAGGCCATAGATAGTCTATGAGAGCGACTGTCGCTCTCATCGACTATGGACTTACCCCCGCTCTTTCCTCCGCTCTTTCCTACCCGCGAAGTCATGATGTTGCGGAAGGCGACAATGTCTCAACACAATATAGTCGCCGCCGCCGAAGAATGCTCGATAGAACCTCGGCACCGCTACTTTCGCACCAACGGAATCACCACACCATTCACAAGTACACGGTGGAGTCGGCCAGAGACGAGGAGGTACACAAGAAAAAACCGGCTTTGATGGGACGGACTCCTAGTATCCACGAAACATGCCTCGTGCAACCCTCGGTCTGTATCCCTAGGCTCTTCGCCAAAGTGCGTGGGGGTGTTCGTGCCACTACAGACTTGCGCGCCACAACACAAAGGTGTCACAGAATGATTCCTCTGCCATACGTTCCTTGCGATGCAGAAAGATGATCGGCTCATGGAGTTGTCTGTTTGCATCCTCGCGATGCGGAAAGATTGTTGGCGGATGGCGTGCGTTCGTTGTCTCCTTACATCCCTGGGATCAATCTCAACGCAACGACCAAAGGGTTACCCGTGAAGAATCTCTCTTGTAGCTTGTGTCGAGGAGACTACATACTGGATTCGCGGAGATTCCATATCGCAATTGCGTCTGAGCACGCCGGGTGTAGGGTGACACTATACTAACCCCTGCCAAAGCTACATAGAATAAATGAAACTTATATTTCTTAGGGGGGTGAGAGTAATCAGGACCTACTATCCGGACTGACTTGTTCCTAAGAACTACCTACCACAAGAGACTCCGTCGTTCCGATAATGCTTTCCTAGCAAATCTTGCCAGACGTCCTCCACTTCATCGCCTGACGGGGGACGCCATGTTAGGATGAAGGAAGCCTGAGTTTGAGGCCGAGGACGAGGCTGGGAGTGGAGATGCATGCATAGGGCTGAGGAAATGTTCGGGCGATGCATCGTCTTTCAACCCTTTGGTTATATAGTCGGTGGAGTCTGCAATCAAGCAGCTGAAGCGGGTATTACATGAATCTACACAACCGTACAGGGTGCCTCTCGCGGTACAAAAAAAATCTCAGGAAACAAGCTAAACTACACCATGTCCTACCAAGGGTGGTGTAGAGTTGGTTAATCTTACATTTTAAGGGGAATCAGGACCTACTATACAAACGGCTTATTTCCCGAGAAATACGTACCACGAGAGGGTGCTCTCATGCCCCACCCACAGGATTTCCGTACATATCATCAACGCAGGCACAAGGTACACAGCGGCTGTTTTCATATCATACAACACCCACAATAGGCCGTCATAATTCCAGGTCTCTATCTCCGGCCCCTCTTTCCATCCCAACGATCCTGCTTGCTCTCCATCTCCAAGAAAGCCAGTCCCTCAGCCTCCCCCTCGTCCATGGTGCCAACCGCACTCGTCTCACCCCTGCTCTTGTCCCCAGACTTCGGCATATCCCTTCCACCCACCGTCTTCCCCAAGCCCTCTTTCCTGCCAAACCTGTCCTCCGCCCTCTTTAGAATGGCGCGCTTCTCCATCTCCACCCTCTGCTTCCATGACACGTATTTCTCCCTCATCTCATCAAGAACCCATTCATTCGACCCCTTGACACGCACCGCCTTCACCGCTTTCCTATCCAAGCCACTCTTTGCCTTGGGGCTAAATTTGACCTCGATGACGCCCTCCCTGCTCCGAATGGGCTTCTGATGGAACTCAGGCAGGATCAGTTCTTGGAGAGGCATGTCACCGGAGTCGATGGCCTTGTATCGCACGTCCCAGGTACACGGCCAGTCCGGCGTTGCTGCTTCCTCGGGGAAAATTGTTTTGGCGCCCAGCGTGGGCAGAGCGACGAGTTGGTCTTTGCCTTCTGGAGACACGAGGAAGAGAGCGGGGAGATGGCGACAGAGCGACGCGGGCTCGACCCGCTTGAGGGCGTTCTTGATGTTGCGAAGGGGGTCGGTTTGGGGGTTGAGTTTCTTGTCTTTCGCCATCAGGGTGCGGAGTTCGTCGGTTGTGAAGAATCGAAGTACTACGGTACAGTCTCGAGTGAGATTTTGGATCTGGAACCACCAGCGATCGAAGAGCTGCCATTGCTCAAGCTCGTCGCTCGCTGCCGAGACCAAAGGAACGGCGGCCGAACGTGGAGGATATTCGAGACGTAACCCCGACGAGCCTAGCTCATGGCGTTCTAGGGGCTGCCGGGAAAGGAGCCAATCCATGGGATGTCGCATGCCGCTGGGTAATCGGGGAAAGATGGAGGGAATGGCCTCGTTCGATTGCTGCCACCAGAGTCCCTGGGCGCAGAGGCTGCCCCCCGAGTTAGGACCGTGTATACTGTTTTCGTTGTGAATTTCAAGCTCTGGATATATCGCCGACACTACGCCAGATAGTTTGCTTGCTGAAGTATACTCTAGAGGAGTGACGAGTCCCGCTAGTCGGTCGAGAAGTATGTATGCAGTGTTCCTTGCGTCGTTGACGTCCTTCTTGGACCAGATGGGCCGGTCGAGGAGCATGGATGAGGGCGGGAACCGCACGTTGAGCGAGCTCGTTTGAATGTCGAGCTTGCATAGCACTTCGGAATTTCGGAGCAGCTTCTCAACATGGTTCTTATGAAAGTCGACCCTGCCTCTCATCCTCTCTCCGAGGTCGACGAGGGATTCGACGGACAGGGCTGCAGGAAGCTGGTGCTTCTGCATGACGTGGCGAATGGCGTTGCGCGCCGTCAAAGTCTGATCCTGGTTCGACTTGTCCTCAGCCCACGCAACCCCAAGTTCTTTGCACGTCGCTATGAGCCGCTCCTTTCGGAAAGGAAGTAGAGGCCGCATTATCTTTATGCCTCCGCTCACGACTGGTATTGGTAGGCCGGGATGTATTCGAATCGATCCGCTACGGTACACCCCATGTATTCCGTAGCATTCGGGTATAGTTTCCACAGCCTGCATTCCTTGCAGGCCCGACCTCCAGCGCCCTTTCATGAGTCGCATGAGAATGGTTTCTGCTTGATCATCGGCATGATGCGCCACCAATAACTCGCTGATTTCATGCTCTCTACACGCCCGTCCGAGGGCTTGATATCGCAGTTTGCGGGCGTCGGTCTCGAAACGATGCAAGGAGTTGAAAGGGTCCTGTTCGGGCCACGTCAGGGGGATAATGGTCGCTGGAATTTCGACTGTACACTATCAGGATGGTAAAGGGGGACTGGGTACTTGGTAGACAAACACTTCCAGCGCAACTGCTGTTTCACCCATTCTGCTTCCTCCGTAGACTCATCCCGCACCCTGTGATCGATGATGAATGCATGGCATGCAGGTAAAGTTTTATCAGCGGCAGCTGCTTTGGCATAAAGGGTCGCAAGTGCCATGGAGTCGACTCCACCACTGATCGCAAGGCCTGGGCCCAGTCAGTTCACGGCCTATGCTTCGCGGACTGTGCAGCTCACCCAAGGTCCCTGGCCGTCCTTTCCCTCTAATGCCCGGATGTACTCGTAGCAGTGCCTTCAAAAACTCTTCCTGAGAGACGCGTTCCTTTTCCCCTTTGATGCCCAGATATAATCGTTTAAGTGCCTTCTGAAACTCCTCCTCGGGTACCGCCTGGGCGGCGCTACCGCTCTTCCATCTCTTCCCTACATGCTGTGTCGCGAATGTGGAGGAACAGGTCCTCAGCCGGAGGACATTGCTTCTCCACATAAAAGGGGCCGTGGGATTGAGCGCGCCAGTCCGCACAAGAGGGCTCGAAAAGAAGAGCAAGGAAGTTGATACAATGCTGAATTTCGCGACTGAGAAATCTCGGGACGCGTCCTGTCGTTCCGAGCGGAAGTCGGAGCGGAAAATCGGACGCCGTGCCAAGACTTTGCTCGACTCAGTGCGAGACTACTTTCACCAGGTAGTTGGTTTGATGTAGATGTAGACTAAATCGAATAGTTTTCCATCTCCGCGAGAATAGCATGAATTGCGAGGCTGCATAGTTGGCCTTAGATCTCTCTGACACGCGAGAAGAAGAGTGCCTTCACAGAACTAACTCCAGCTTGTCGCCCGAAACAGTAATCATCAGTTCATATACATCAACTGCTTTGCAGAGAAATCCCCATATCAGCTAAAGAAAAAAAAAACCCCCTCTAATCTTCTATCATTAGCCAAAAGCAATCGGGGGTCGACACGTCCAAGTTCCGAGGTCCCAGCTGAAGCTTCGGAAAGGGTCTAGGAGCTCAGACCACTTTCTGGAATTTTCCAAAACCACCGGAAAACACCACCCCAACGACTCTCCATCCCAATCCACACTCCAATTCCACACTACACTCTCAGTCCAGTTCTCCTCTTAACCTTACATCACCCTCTCTCGCAAACTCCATCCCACTCCCACCAAAATGGTACGCGCCCTCCCCCTACATCCACTCCATGTGTTCTACCCCCAGTCTTTGCGCGCATCAAGAGCGTCGTGTTAATAGGATTACAGTCCGCCATCAAATCCATCCGCAGCATCGCGCCGCTCCTCGACCGCATCCTCGTGCAGCGCATCAAGCCCGAGGCCAAGACGGCAACGGGCATCTTCCTCCCGGACAGCGCCGTCAAGGAGCTCAACGAGGCCAAGGTGCTGGCCGTGGGGCCCGGCGCCGTCGACAAGGATGGGAAGAGGGTGGCGCCGAGTGTGCAGCCCGGGGATAAGGTGTTGATTCCGCAGGTTCGTTATCCCTTGAGTGAGAGGGTGGTAATGATTGGGATGGGGTGGAAGGGTGAGAGTGAATGGGGAGGAGGAAAGAAGGCTAGACGATTGGATCGAATAGGATGGCGCGGAAATGAGATGGAACCAAAGTCACGGAGATGAATAAATGCTAACAATATGTACAGTACGGCGGTTCCCCCATCAAAGTCGGCGAGGAAGAGTACTCTCTATTCCGCGACCACGAGTAAGCCCCATCCCCATCCCTATTCCGATCCCGTCTCCTTCGCCCATCTCCCACTACTAACACCCACCCCCAGACTCCTAGCCAAGATCAACGAGTAAACGCCCCACTCACGCGCCGACGATGCCCCCAACGCGCCCCCTCCTGTATCTCTACTGTAAAAACAAAAAAACCCACTGCCCACCACATTAAGACGCACGTACCACGCGACGACCGCTAGCATGCTCATACCCGGCCGGCGTTCGCACCCCAGGAATTGGCATAAATCTGTGTTTTATTGGAAGCGTGTAACTAACTGTCTGTTTTGTTTGGTAGACCTTCGAAGTGTGTAGTTAAAAGCATCGAGAATCGGGAGGTAGGAGGAGGAGAATAATAGAAAAAAAAAATCTCTGCTCTGTTTGATACCGCAGGAGAAGATGACATGTCAAGATTTGTGAACAAATGTGGGGAAAGGAGATTGTCGTTACTAAACCAACTGGAACTATCCGCCCGTTTAACCCCCCGAACCCAGTCCCCACGATACTCCACCCATGCCGATCCCAGCACTCAGACCATGGACCGACTGAATGACAGCATACGCCAAAAACCACAACTTAAAGGGAACGCATCACCATGCAGAGCTCCCGCCCTGACCCCACTGTCGCCCACTGCCTGCCTCGGGCTGCTGATCGTAGCTTCCATACCCACCGTACCCTCCCTGCTGCTGCTCAGGCGGCGATTGCTGGTATCCACCCGCTGGAGGCCCATAATTCTCATATCCCTGCTGATACGAGGTAGGCACCGAATACGCCGGCTCCGCTCCCTGCCCACCAGAGTACTGTCCCTGACCCCACGAGTCCGTCGGAGGCGGCGCATTGTACTCGGGCGCCTGGTCGCCATAACCTGCACCAGCATACGAAGACTGGTATGGCTGGAACGAGCCCCAGTCGTGGCTGGGCTGCGGGGAGTGACCGGGTTGGTATGGCGCGCCGCCGGTATTGGAGTGCGAGGATACGGGGCGGTTGGGGTCGTCGCCAAGCTCGCGGGAACCGCTGAGGAAGTTGAGACCGCCACCGATTTTGCTTCCGAGGCCACCGGGGAGGTTACCGGCGAGGTTGCCGAGGAGCCCGCCGCCGCTGCCGGAGTGGGATTGTTGGTGACCGTATCCGCCGCCTCCGCCTGGGTGGCCGCCATGAGCACCGTGGCCGCCGCCAACAAAAGAGCCCACACCTGCGGCACCATGTCCCCCGCCGTGCGAATGATCGTTCGAACCGAGGTGGTTCTTGCCAGCTCGGACCGAGTCTGAGCTCAAGATGTCGTTGAGGTTACCGCGGTAATTGTGCGCCCACTTCTCGACCACTGCGAACATGTTGCGATGGACCTCGCTGTGGTTGTTACGGAATGCGGGATGATGGAAGACAGTCAAGCAGTCGCTCAAGACTTGATCAACAGGGACGTCCGGGTGGTCCCACGCATAGATCACACGCGGAGCAACGTACTGTAGGATGACGACGGCAATCTGACCGGCAGGCTGGTTGAGGATGTTGGAAAAGTGATCCTTGGAAAGCATGCTGTGGGTGGGGTCCGTGGATTGAGGGTTCGTCCAGACCTCGAATTGATGCTTTGCGGCGGATTCGAGGACAGTTGAAGAGCCCTGCTTCAACGATGCGGATGCCGAGCTGATGATTGGCATGATGAAAGGAGCGAGTAGCGAGAACACGAAAAGAGTGACGCGCTCTGTGATGGTCTCGATAAGCTTTTCCAGACCAGGGATCTTGGATACAATCGCAGAGATGTTCCTCACGACTTTGTCTCGGAACTCAAGAATTGGGTAGATCTTTGGGACGATGGTCGCAGGATCTGTGTTTGTGCCTGGGATGTTCGGCCCTGGGGGGCCGCCGACGGACCCAGGCGGTGCATCAAAAGTCGGGGGTGGGTCCTGCTGGTAGCCACCTGAACCTCCGGCTCGGGAGCCGCTATAATCGTCATAGCCTCCGCTGCGATGTCCATGTCCATATCCGGAATTGGCGGCAGCCTGGGCGTCAGATGCAGCCTGAAGATCGCGTGCTTCCTTCATCAAGTCGTTAGTTCCCGGAACCTTGCCGAGTACATCAATGAGGGCGGAACAAGAATTGTCTCCACCGCCTCCGCCTTTTGTATTGCTTCCCAATGCATTCGAAAGTTTGGCGTTCATCTGATCGATCTCAGACTGTTCGACTTGAGTCTGCGTGAAGTGATCTGTTGCTTCGCCGAGCACTGAGTGAAAGAAGTCGACACCTCCAAACGTCCCAGTCACAAGTGGGAAAACGTGCTTCCCGCGGACGTTGACCTGTGTCTGCACACCAGTGTGCGGAAAGACATTATGGTACCCAAGCTCACGAAGGGCAAGCTCGGTGTAGTTGGAGTGGGCGCCGAAGTCTTCAAGACAGTGGAGACCTTGTCCAAGACAGCGGAGTGCTTCGGCGAGGTTTTCTTCCTTGTGGCGCTCATTGGATGGTCCGTGAGTGTACATGCGCCCGTAATGGATCGCTCGGGAGAAAGAGAACTTGACGTAGCCCGCAGAAGTTGCCCAAGGCCCTCGCTCGTTCGAAATATAGTTTTTCATGCCCGTGTCCAGATCTATTGCCAGTTCAGCGTCTGTAACTGGTCCGCGTAGACGGGGATCGAATTTTCTCGCATCTGCATTGTCGGCATAGTCTTTCGGGTTATCGATATGCTCCTCTGGCCTGTAAACACCTAGTCGTTCAGATGTGACCTCAAACTCGCCAGTAGCATATCCGAATGACATGAACGACAAGACCCAGACGAGGATGCGAATGGTTTCGGCCTTGGCAGTTGTTAGTATTCGGATATGCGGCACGCAAACAGCAAAACTTACTTGAACCTTGCTCAAAGTTGCGACATCGACAGCCTGAAATCGGATGAATCAGTATAGCTCAAAATGGCGATTCTCAGACGTGCTCATACCTGTGAGTAATCCCGGAGCCAGTTGCCAAAATACACACGCTGTCTGCGGTCAGCTTTGGGAGCAAATTGCAAGCACAACCAGGTATACCTTGATCATCATAGACTTCCACTTGTGCCCTTTTAGACACGCGACCGTCGCCAACATATCTTCGATATCCCCATGGCGCCAGTTCTTGCCTTCGATAGCCGAGATAGATGCGATATTACCAGCGCCAAAGGCATCGGCTTTGCCGGGCAACAGCACCAGCAAAGCGATGGCGATGAGCAGAACGTGGTTCGTTGATAGCCCCATGTTTCCGACAGCGAACGAAGGTGAGAGTGAGAGTGGTGTTGAAGAGGGAGAGTGAAGAAGTAGAAAAAGCTACCCTTGCAAAGAATGGGTCACTCCATCACACCTGCATGTGCGTCAGCTGTGGCCGAAGGTGGCGCGGGGCAGATGACGTCAAAAACCCAACATCTCACCCTTTGGCCTCTTCAACGTAACCGTACATAGTACCATTTCCTTCATTCCCATCCACAGTATGCGCACAGAATGCGGCGCATGCCCGAATGCGCTCTATTGCACGAGACTTTGCTTGTTGCATAGCCACATGCCCCACCTTGATGCCTTGTTGGAGGGGTAGCTCAGCTGAACTCACGCCATGCCGAGCTACCCCTGTTTGCACCAACCAAGATACTTCGGAGCAATGCCACGATGCACCATTGTGGCCGTGCTGCCTACAAGGCTGGCGGCTCGCGCAGCGATGCCTCACGTGCTGGAGCTGAGCGGCCGCCAACTGCTGCCTTGCCGGCTTCAGCTTCACGAATGCACACCAGGATATCATCCACTTTCATCAACATTTCGTCTCTTGTTCAATCGATTTCATCGACACTGATCTTCATTTCCAGTACATCAAGTTATCTTTACCCCGGCTCATCCAGCTGAGTGTTATCAGACCAAGCCAAGTTCCGAAGCTAGCCTTGCCATCTCACCCACCTCGCAGGACCAGTGTGGATATTACGGCGCAGATCGCCACTTCCTACCGCTTCAGTCCTCGAATTTTGACTGCTTACGCGTCTTTCGTGGACATGGAGTCCCCAGAACCAACCGAATCGACGTCGTCTCTGGTCCAAGAATTGACGGACCTCCCACTCCGGAGTTCCGAGAAGAAAGTTATTTTTGAACTGCCTCTCCGCCATCGCCCAACTACACTGAACGATATTGCCGAAGAAGGCGAACCTGAAGTAGTGGGTGACAGCTCCAGGGAATCGTATCGCGTTGAGATTCAACGCAAAGAAGGGAACCCTGGAGAGCCGGACGATGATGGTACGGAGGATGTCTCCTGCAAGCCTGGAGTAGACTACCCAGAGCTCTTCAAAGCGATCGTGCGCGGCGATGTCGAGGTCGTGAAGAGCCAGCTCGAGCGGGGTGCAGACGTTGAGCAAGTAACGAACGATGGCTTCAGCCCACTCATCATGGCTATTATGGAAGAGAGAATCGATATCGTGAAGCTTCTTCTCGAGTCAGGCGCCAGCACCCACCGTCGTTACGGAAACATGCCCCCCTTGATACACGCCGTCATGAAATCCGATCATGGCCTTCAATCCCTGCAGCTGCTTATCGACAACGGTGCCGTTTTGAACACAATCTCGGGCCCAGACCAGAAGAACACCCTACACTGGGCTGCATCTGAGGGCAAGGTGGAGGCTGTCAACTTTCTCATCAGCAAAGGAATGAACATTGAGGCGAAATGCACCAAAGGACGAACTCCCCTTGACCTCGCCGCTGAGGCGGGACACGCAGATGTTGCCAAGATCCTGTGGGCTCAAGGTGCAGACATACATGCGACGAGCGATAACGGCGGGACGGCTCTCACATGGGCAGCCTGCAAGAACAACGTTGAGATGCTCACGTTCCTGTTGGAGAAGGGTGCCAAAATTGACCACAAAGACAATAACGGTCACAGTGAGCTTAAACCTTTGGACTCCATAGATGGGTGATATGACTGACTTTCAAACAGCTGCTCTTTCCCTAGCAAGCCACTTCGGCCATAACGATGTTGTCAAAGCGCTCGTCGATGCCGGTGCGGATATCAACACACGCAGCGAAAAGCCAAAAGGATGTACACCAGTCATGGCAGCTGCTTGCAGCAACTCCGTCGATGCCCTCGAGACGCTACTTGATCATGGCGCCAATCCCATGCTCTGTTCTACCCATGGGGACACTGCTCTCGATATCGCTCTGATGGAACGAAAAGAAGGCGCGGTGAATGTCCTTCTCAAAGCCCTGGGAGGCGATAGCTACCCAAAGAAAAGCGTTGCTCTCCAGCTTGCGATGGCCAATGGTCATGTAATGATTAAAGCAATCATGGATACTGCCTCGCTCATGTACTCGTACATGGAGGAGCGGGCGCTATACGACAAGTTCGTGTGGATAGACTGGGTGCTGAAACAGGGCGGTGACATTATCAAGCCAGCAGCCATGGCAAAGATGTTGCATGTCGCCATGGAGGAACACGATCTGCCCATGATTTCGGCTCTTCTAAATCATGGTTGCGATGTTGATCTGTATCTCGCATCCGGTCACACATGTCTGTCCTACGCCGTCGGTCACCGCGATCTCGAACTCACAAAGATACTCTTGGAGATCGGAGCGGACCCGACCAAGGTCATTTACGATGTAGAAGGCCACAACTACACGCCCTTTGACCATGCAATCATTGACTTGCAGGATGGCACCGACACCGAAGTCGTCGATATGCTCCTCGCGAGTGGTCGCTGTCGCATCAACAAGGGCCGGGATCCCGAAAACACTGCCTTCTCATTCGTCCTCGGCAAGTCTAAGGAGTGGGCCCCTGGTGTCGCAGACCGTCTCGCGACCCGCATGATCGATTCTGTCTCCAACCTCTATGAGGATCGAGATGAGATTGGTTGTACCCTGCTCCACGTCGCCGTGCACCACCAACGCCTGGACTTTGTGGACCTTTTGCGCACCAGAGGGTTCGATCTCGAAGTCACCGGGGACGCTGGATACACCGCATTCATCCAGGCATGTCAGTACAGTCCCAAGATGGTTCCCCGCCTGCTGGAACGAGGAGCGAATCTCCATGCCAAGTACAAATCCAACGCCGAGGCCTTGCACGCTGCAGCTGCTGAAGGAAATGTTGGCACGCTGGAGTACTTGATTGGAAAGGGTATGGATATCGAGCAACAAACACTCAAAGGATACACGCCTCTTGCGTGTGCTTTGACATGGGGTCGCGAAGATACCGCCATGTATTTGTTGAAGCATGGTGCTAGTGTAAGTTGGTACACACTCGAGAGGCGCCAGACTGCTTTGCACTTTGCAGCAAGACACGGACTAGAGGCCGTGGTAGAGGAGCTTCTCAAACGGGACGTGAACGTCAACGCATTGGATGACAAGGGCTGGGGCCCATTGCACGAGGTACTTCCCACGCCATCCTCTCTACCTAGCTACTGCTAACCCAAAACCAGGCCTGCGCAACCGGAACCCGCAAGATCGTCGCCGCCCTCCTGAACGCAGGCGCCGACATGGAACTCTCCCTCCCCAACAACGACCGCCCCTTACACATCGCCCTCATCAACGAAAACGAAGAGCTCGCCCTCCTCCTCCTGAACCGCGGCGCCTCCGTCCACGCCCTCGCCTCCCGCAACCGCTCCCCGCTCCACATCGCAGCCGACTACAACCTCCCCACCGCAGTTTTGGACCTGCTATCCCGCGGCCTAACTGCAACAATTGACCACGTCGACGACTCCACCTGGACCCCGCTGTGCTGCTGCGGCCACGCTGACATCGTGGAAGAACTCCTACAGTACGGCGCGGACGTGCATTACGCGGATAAAGATGGGTGGACGCCGTTGCATCAGGCAGTGCACAATGGCGAGAGGGATGTTGCGCTTGCATTGATTGCTTTCGGGGCGCGGCTGGAGGATCGCACTACGGACGATGGACTGAGTGTTCTGGAGCGCGCGGAGGATTTGTTTGCTTGGGGGGATTTAGCGAAGGGGAGGGCTGTTGCGCCGGATGTGTTGGTGAGGGCGGTTGAGCGGCGCGAAAGGAATAAGAGGGAGAGGGAGAGGAAGATGAGGATGGATGAGGAGTGGAGGGTGTTGTTGTCGGAGGAAAAGGTGGAGAAGAAGGAGGATGAAGAGCTTGAGGGGTTGGGTGGGAAGTTTGAGATTGTTGAGAGGGAGGTGTGATGGGGCATTTGTATGCTCGCCTGGTTTTCCTTTGCCGCTGGGAACTGGGTGCTGGGATTTGTTTCTTTTGGGCATTGGTGGACGTTGGCGTTTGGGTGGTCACCTCGTCTTTTTCTTACGATTTTGATGTTCTGTTGATATTGGTCACGGCTATCCACGATAATAATGAACTAGTGCAAGTGTGTGATTAGATTCTGTACGTGGTGCATCCATCTTCTATGATACTCCGCTTCTCGTTTCCTCGCGATACAAGCTGCTTCATCTGATGTGTGATGATGTAGTAAGGCAAGACAAGACGAACTGGACGGTAGCCGCTGCATAAATAGTAAATAGATGACCTCTGCGGCCCGCTGCCACTTTAGTAGTAGCGGGGATATGGTGCTTGTAGGATAAAGGATGAGAGAGGGGGAAACGGATACTTTGATAGACAGACCTGTAGTTGCCATTTTCATTGCTAGGAAGTAGGGTAAGAGTTTTAACAAAGTATATAACTATACTATATAGCTTTATGCTATGTATGAGTTGTTGAATTGTTTTATTTTTACTAATCAAACCATCCGTCAACTCAACCTTCTGACGATTCCCCGAAATCTCTCAGCAACCTTCTGAGCCGTAAATCGCTGCTGCGCATCAACGACAAGCATCCCCTCCATAACCACATCCAGAGCCTGCTTTACCACCTCTTCTTTGCAACTCCTTGAAACCAAGTCAGAGCTTCACCGTAATGGAAAGATGAGAGCTGGGGTCATATGTTTTGTCGCCGGTGTTGTTGGTGTCATTAAGTCTTAACAAATTTACTTTTTCATAAGCTGTGCCCCGACCTCCAGGACTGACCCGGCTCCAGGGTGCCCGGTTAACAAGGAAATCAGATACCCACTACCTCTTAGCATGGA
>MU005576.1:377219-457689 GCA_010405425.1 Lentithecium fluviatile CBS 122367 | reverse complement strand
AAAGTAGTGCAGAATAAGCGAATAACCTGAACGAACTACGGTACGAGCCGATGCCACGTACCACGTTTTAGCCATATATCCGGTCATTGTTCTTTCCCTCAAATGCACCTGGACGAGCATCACTGAACAAGACCAGAACATTGCTCGACCAATCCACTTTGTCAAGGAGAGTCCAAAGAATGGAACTGAACTATCGGAATGGATACACTCTGTATGTTACTTGAACAAACGCACCGTGCGCACTAGAGCTAAGTATAGGACCCTCCGACCCACCAGGAAGTCCCCAAACATTGCCTTCGATTGATGTAAGCGATTCTATGATATGACACAGCCAGGCTGTATTGTTCTTATCATCTGCAGTGTTGGACCACGAGTCACCGAACGATCGAATCTAGGCCTCCTCGTCATGCCCTTTGAAAAGGGTACATTGGAAAAAATCATGACAGAATTTCACCTGCCAAAGGCATTGCTGCAAGCAATAGTGGACGGGGAATTGCACTTTTCCACCACGCCCCACACCAGCGAAGCCGGTTCCAGTTGGAAAGGTTCGTACACTTTGCTCACACAGTAGCGCCATGGGGGATCTGAGGAGGCATGGTGTGGCTATCTCGGCTAGGAAATGATGAGGAATAGCGTTATCAGAGATAAAATCTGTCTGTAGTATGTTAATACTATTTCCTCATCATTTTCTAGCTGAAATCGCCACATTATGCCTTCTTAGACCCCCCGAGGCGCGGTACTGCAACCACCAACCTAAATTACATCTCACCAGCAGCGCCACAGGCTTCGTCCTCCGCACAGCACCCGACTACAACGACCGACAAGACCTCGCCCTATCCCTAGCCTTCCAACCCACCACCGGCTTCACAACTGCCCTCCTCCTCGGTTGCTCCTCGCTCACCGCCCAAGGTGTCGAAACCATCCAGGACCTCGAAATCATCGAAACCTTCCTCCGCTTCCCCGAGTCCTCCACCGGCCACCCCCGGCTCTTGCTCGCACTAATATTCCTCCTTCAACTGGAACGCTACAAACAACAAGATGACCATGTCGACAACGAGCTTTTGCTAGCACTACACGGAGCACGCCTGAACCGGTTAGAAGGCCATGAAGTGCGCGCTTCGTCCGCAGCGAACGCTGAGAGTAACGCCGACGACATACCTTATAATGACCTCACCAAGCGCGTATTGGAACAGTTTACGGAAGCGGGCTTTCTGGTGCAGGCTATGACGCAGTTCAGCAAGCTGCTTGATCGAATTGTGTTGACGTTGGCGACTGATCTCCCATTGGCAAAGCAGACTAAATATCATGAAGAACATACCATACACATCAAGGAGTATATCGAAGCCACGAAAGATATGATCCTCAGCTCGGCGGATAATAACCGCCTAGCCGCCGAACGAGCCTCTTTGCTCATTTCTAGCGTGAGTGTCCCTTTTTTATTTTTTTTGTCCACACGGCAACCTACGTATCAGACCAGAACTACTTCCAATTCGGTAACGGGAAACTAACAGCCCGTCCCTCAATTAGATATGGAACCTCATCGCGCAGGAAGGAAGTCAGAAATCGCGCAACATCGCCGCACAATCGCAAGCTCTCGCAGAGCAAAGCAAAGCGCTCGCAGTGTCCTCCAAAGAAATTGCCGAGGACGCGATAGTACGTCGATGAAAGCAATCGCCGCTTTGACCATGGTGTTTTTGCCGTTTACGTTTGTTGCCGTAGGTCACGTCTTAGTCATAACCTTTTCCCCATTTTCTGCATTTAGTTTTGGGAGGTTGGTATGCAGTTCAATGTTGATATATTGTAGACGCTCTTCGCGATGCCGGTGTTGAACTGACAAGCCGGTCCTGACCAGAACGTTCTCTCAAAGCGCACGCTCAAGTATTTCCGGATGTACTGGTGGACAGCAACGCCCTTGACGGTTGTTGTGCTCGTGATATGGATGGTGTGGATACTTTGGTCGATTCATTTGCAGAAAAAGGAGGATGAAAAGCTGGAGAAGAGGCGAGCTCGGGAGCGGGCTCTGAAAATTAGGCTGGCGAATGGACATGCTAAGCGTACTCCGACGATGAAGGTTGTGCGGATGCCTACTACTGCGAGGGTTGGAAACAAGGGTACGAATACTGGCAAGCCTTCTGCGAGTAACGTTGTCCAGACCCGGACCCAAGCCGTTCCGTCCCAGGGCAGTAACACCCAAACAAATACGCAGACCGTCCAAGCTCCTGCTCAACAAATCCAGCCTCCTCCTCCTAAACATGGCCAAACCCATCCTGCCTAATCCAGGCAGCCTCCTCTAATCCAAACCGCCGCAACTCTTCCAACACAAGTCTCTATGCCTCTTAGGCAACCAGTCCAGGCTTCACCCGCTCAACACAGCCAACCTCCCACGATGCCATCTCAGCCCTAAACCCGTGAGCATTCACTTTGCGTGGGAAATTCAGGAGACTGTGTTGGATGGATACACGGGAGACCATGTTATCACCATTTACGTGTTCAGTTTGGATGTGCGGGCATATGCACATAGAAAGGGACACGCACAGCGCACCTATTGGCACGATGTAAAGGGGAAAGGCTGGCACCTAACTAACGGCCTTAATTTGCCATGTTTGACACAGTCTCTTGTTTTAACGGCTCTGATTTACTATCTTTGACACAAGTCTCTCGTTTTAATGGCCTTGATTTACCATGTTTGACACAGTCTCTCGTCCATAGGGTCGTAATTTGTATTTCAAGGTAGCGCAATGCCCCCCATCGCAACTCTTCAAATCTCTACTGCATCCCGCGCGCTCCTAATCTTCATGGTGGGTACGTGGGAAGTGGGCTCCAGCGGTCGTTGCTGGGACTTTGCAAAGCTCTGCTCTGCTCTGCTGCGCCTGACCTAGTTTCTCACTCATCGCATGTGGGGACAGGTAACGCTGCATGGTAACGGAAATGAAGGCTGAAGGCTTGATATTTTGAGCATCTGTTCTAGATTAAGGTGTTGGAAGCCTCAACATGGGTGGTATGGCTAGTAAAAAGCCCTAGCAAATCTGTCAAGAGCCGCCTAGAATGTCGCCTATAAGTCACGCTTACATGAAAAGGTGTACGTCATATGGATAGAAACAGAGGAATCATTTGCTCACCATGTCATATTATACACAGAGCATCTCAAGCCAGCCGAGACCACACCCCGTCCTCCCGCAGAGCGAGCAGTTCAGCATATCCACCGTCGCAGCAAAACCCCCACACGAAGGGCAATCTATTCAGCCAACCGCACCCCATAAATCGAAATACTAGCCCTAACAACAGCCTCACCACCAACATCATAGCTCTCCGCCTTGACCATGGCCGGCGCCCCAACCACATCCTGGAACCCCACCTCCACACCCCCAACCTCCTCCTTCCCATTCACCAACGCAATCCGGAAGCTCGCGGGGTCAGCCAGCAGATCCGCCGTCAACGGAATTGTAAACGCCTGGTCGAACGATGGATTGAAGATATCCGTTCCAGGCGTATACGTCTTCGCCATCGTCGCGAACTCCTTACCGCCCCACGACACCTTGACGCTGGGATTGAGCTCGTCGCGCTGGCCCTGGAGGTTAGCGACGTTGGCGATGAGGATGGTGACGAGGCCACAGATCTCGCCCGGGCCGTGGCCTTGGGCGTTCTGCGCGGAGAGGAGGGAGGGCTCAGCGACAAAGTTGTAGAGTTTGGCGTGGAGGCTGAGTCTGGCGGTGGTGGGCTCGCCCTTGTGGGTCAGGGAGAGGTCCTCGGAGCCGCCGTGAAGGAGCATCTGCTTGATGGAGGTGCTGCCGAGACCGATGTCGTCGTCACCGGCTAGGTCGTCGTCTTGGATGTCGACTGCGATGTTTTGCTCGTAGTCGGAGACGAGGAAGTCGTGTGTCTCGTTCCACTCGGGGTCGTGGTTGTTCTTTTGCACTTTTGTGCGCCACTCTGCTTCTGCGCCGACATTGACCTTGACATAGCAGTCCGGCACATCCTTTACAATCTTCTGGAGTAGCCTCGAAGCGCCGCTTTTCTTGGGTGCAGTGATGCCGGTGGCTTTCTCCACGGTGAGACGGAGGATGCCGTGGTGGGGCTGGTAGGTCTTGAAGTAGTCGTTGTTGGCGTCCAGCTTGACGAGGAAGCGGTTGGGGAGGACGGCCATGCCAGAGATGATGCCGAGGATGGTGTTGCGGACAGTCTTCTCGATGAGGAAGCAATCGGCAATGTTGGCGGCATCGGTGAAGTCAAGTTTGAGACTTGGGGGATTGATGAAGGCGACTTGTGCGGCGCCGATCTTTGGGAGCGTTAGTATGTGCGTGCTTGAAGATGTGGTGTTGAAAAGGGGAGTTCATACCAGGGGGATGACATTCGTCAGCGGGCAAAGCAATATAGTGAGTCTACCCTTGAGGTGGACTTTCTCGATGCCCTACGCAACGGGACACTTTGATTAGCGATAACTCAATGAACTTCTAGGTGATGGGAAGTCTTACGATCTTGGGAACATGGTTCCCATCGAGCTCGATATCGCACACGCCCTCCCAGTTGACGTCCAGATCAAGCTTGATGCCCTCATTGGTCGCCTTGTGGACATCGACATTGGACAGCTGAATAGGGACATGGCCAAAGTCAAGCTTGACAAAGTGTAAGCTGGAGAGAGGACCTGGCAGCGTGGAGGCGAGGATCGGTTCAACAACACTCTTCGCGATGTTGGCGCCAGCCACACTAATGTTAGGCCACAATTGCTCGACGATGTCGTTGAGGAAGCCTGTTCATGGTGAGCTAAGCAGAGGCATATTTCTGGAATAGGATATCTTACCTGCTGGCTCGGCGCCTCCGGAGGCAGTCAAGGCGTCGACAAGCGATGATGCCATGATGAATGGAGAAGTTGGCTAACTAGGTATGATAGGAAGGAGCTTAAAAGGGGACAAGACCTTGGTGTACCAAGATTTCGAGTCGTAGAATGAGCTTGAAGGGATGAGCAAGAGGATGTTTATTTATAAGGATTGGGGGGAGCCCAACATTGAATGTTAGCAAACAGACCAGCGTCACCCGGTTTTAGGGCCCGCCCAGTCGCCCGTGTCTTGGCAACAGGAGGGGTGATTGACGTCACGCTTTAAATCTGGAAACCGCGGTAACACGTAGTGGCTCCTCAATCTCATTGATCAAACGGAGGACAGTGCTGGTGGTGGCTTCGTTTCTTCATGCACAGTGTCGTGGTTACCTAGTTAGAGCGGGGTTGTGGCGCTCGTGCCACAGCTACAAGATAAATGCTCAATGCTTTTTCGGCGCCTAGAATATGCGGGTATATGTAGCAGCATATGCAAAACTATCTACAATGAAGGATGCAAAAAATAAAAAGCTCAATCCGTCTTTATATCCCACGCTGGTGTAAGATTACATGCTAAATGTCCCATACCATATCTATCCCAAATTCTCATGCTCAATATACACCACCCTGGATCTATACCCCACCGGCCATTCCGACCTTCTTCCCCTTGACACTCTTCCACTCCATACCAAAGCTAATCACCACCGCCAATCCGCCCACAATGATAGCAATCATAAAGGCGCCCACGATCGCGGCCGTATACGCCTCCAAGACACCCGGCAGATACTCCGCCGGCACAACGTTTCTCACATAGGTGGCGCCCGCGCCGATGACGATACGCGGATCGACGGCAGGCGCGTACTTGGGGACTTCCCGCGCAAGCCCGTTGATGAAGACGTTTTGTGCAATGGCAAGACTAATCGCGCCGCCCAAAGAGTTGAAGAAGAAAACCAGCGCGTTGGCGGTCGGCATATCCTTCGTCGTAGTAACGACCTGGACTGCGATGAAGGGGATTTGCACTGAGGCACCGCACCCCAGCCCCGCAAGGATTTGATAGCCGATCCACTTGCCTGGCGACGAGTCCACTTTGAGCGTGTACAACATGCCGCAGCCGACGGTGAAAATGGCGCTTCCTATCCACATGAAGGGCGCGTAATAGCCGATGACGGTGATGAAGCCACCGACAATGATGGAGGCAATGGTGATGCTAACGAGGTAGGCGATGGTGCGGATCCCGGATTCTTCGGCCGTGGTGCCTTTGGAAGCTTGGAAGTAGAAGGGGAGGTAGAAGAGGTGGCTGTTGTGTCCACGTTAGCATTTTCTAAGGTGGTTAAAATGACTTTGAAGAGGTGCCCTTACACGAATAACGCCATGGAGAGCAAGGCGCTGAAGATACAGCTCACCAACACCGTACGCTGCTTGAAGACCCGCACCGGGATTGTCGCGCGCTCCTTTTGCCGTATCTGGATACCAATGAAGACGATGATGAGGAGTCCAAAGGATAGCAATGTGCCCCAGACCTTGGAATTCTTCCACGGATATGTAGTGCCACCCCACTGAAGCGCAAGCAACAAGCTCACAACGGCACAAATGAGGAACAAAGCGCCGACAAGATCAATTTCCTTTATGCGAGCTTTGACTGTCATGTGGCTGTATTCGCGCTCTGGGTTTGCGAAGAAGAAGACTACGACGGCGATTGAGACGGCGCCGAAGGGGAGGTTGATCTAGGGGTTTAGGTCAGCAAAGCCATTCAGGGAAGACCTGTTGTCTCAAATCATTCTCGGAAAGTCGACGTGTCGTAGCACGCAGAGCATGCCTCCTGTACTGCACATATACGTACCCAGAAACACCAACGCCACGACACTCTATCAGTCAGAGCGCCGCCAAGGATGGGTCCAACAACGCTGGCGATGCCGAACATGGAGGAGAGTGCAGCAATATAGATGGGTCGTTTTCGTAAGGCCACAGAGTAGCCAATGATGGTCATACCGCCGGAGAAGAGGGCTGCCGCTCCCGCTCCTGCCACGGCGCGGCCGATGATGAACATGGGGGAACTTGTAGCTGCTGCACAGATAATGGAGCCGACTTCGAAGATCAGGAGAGCTGCGATATAGGTCCACTTGACGTCAAAGTAGGTATATACCTTTCCGAAGGAGGGTTGCAGCGAGCATGTTGTGAGGAGGTAAGATGACCCGTACCAAGCGACATCGTCGAGGCTGTTGAATACGGAGGTGATTTTCGGTATGGCGGTTGCGATGATGGTGTTGTCCAGTGCGATGACGAAGGTTGTGAGGCAGAGGCCGATGGAAAGGATAATCAATTTGGCGCCGGAGAGGTATTTGGACTCGTCCTCCACCTCATCTTCTGCAGTGGCATCTTCGCTCTTCGCACCCGTTCTTGATTCCGAACTCTTTTCCCCAACTTCCGTCATTACTTTTCCATTCGCCGCTCCCACTTCCGCTTTATCTCTCCGATCAGCGTTATCCGCACTCGTTCTCAAAGCCTCGTCTTTGGTTCCTAGCTCTTTCTTGTTCATGGCTGTACCATTGGCACCGGTCATGTGCTTCTCGTCTCCGACAACCGGTTCCGGGTCGGTTGCAGAACCATTAACGGCCGGGTCCTGCATGTATAGTAACGGTTGCGGCGCCGTGGCTCCGGTATGCCGTCAATGGGCGTACAATCAAGCGGGGCGCAAAGTGGAAGTTGCCGTGTCAGGCGAATCGTAGCACGAAACAGCAGGTCGAAACAGCCGGGACCTATTCTCCGGGGTGCTGTACCTGCATGTAGGCGAGCCACAGGAGAAGCGAAACAAATATGGCTGCTCAACAGTAACGGTGGTAACAAACAGTGTCGTTGACGGGCTAAGTAAGAACGCAAACGAAAAGTGCTCAAACGCACGTGGGAAAATGGCCACCCTCTTCAATGTTCGAGCGGGCCTGACGCCCCTCGAGGCTGGCATCCAATTGTACAGGCGGCGGACAAGGGGGTCCAAAAAGAGCATCTGCCTCGCAAGTCTGCGCAACCGACATTCGGAATCTCGACGACCCGTCCAACGGGCCATGCTGTAGCCAATCAGACCAGGGGTAGCACATCACTCATCCTTGCCCCCATCGCGTCGCTTAGAACGAAGGTTGTATCGTGATGTTCACGCGACATTTGCTCTCCCTTTCGCATCGGATTTGTGATGGTCTTTTGTCGTCTCAGCTTGCTTTTTCTTCCGATTGATGTGAAAGATGAGAGACAAGCCGCCGGCCGATGGAGCGAGATGAAAAGGTCGTGGCAGGTTCTGTCCTGAAGGTTTGCGGGGAAAGATGACAAGGCAGGGCTCGGTTAGAGTTGTGCAGCTAGAGAAGTCTTCGGACTAGAACCGCATGCGGCTTAGCGCCTATTCAAGATGAAAAGCCTACTGGACCTGACTGCCCAGTTTCCATCAATAATCTTTACGTATGGCAAAGACGTTGGCCTTGCGAATTCACCCGGACGTGATGGTCTTGTCTGAGGGCCGCTATCGTGACCCACTGGTCCGGTACAGTAAATACCCTAGGAGAAAAGAGGCTTGAGGCTTGGAACAAGATCGATCGGCTGATATCACGCCGCCCTTGTCTTCGTACTGTGAGGGGATTAAATGACCTAAAAATTCGTCCGCTGGCCACGTCTTATGATGATCCTTACGGACACGTACGTGGTACGCAGCCACTGTGACACAAGACGCGAACGCCCGTCCGGTTCACTCCACGCTCAAGCAACTGCGCCTGCGACCACAGCATGACGACAAACATCCACCTAGAATTCCCTGTCGGGATTTAGAACCTCCGGGCGCGTACTACCATACCCGCCGTATAGTTTCCGCGCATCGGGAAGCGGCCCGACAAGACATGTACAATTGTTGCCTATTTGGGAAGAGCTTTGCTGTGCCTTTAGAGGTTCCGGTGGTTAGGATGGTAGCCACGAGCCTGACTCGGGTTCTTAGGTTCCCGTTGAGACCATGTTGAAACTTTGCCACGTGAGTACTGGAAGAAAACAGTATTGTATTGGAGTTGTTGGGGGTTGGAGAAGATTCGTCGCTGAGTACAGGAGTGACGCAGCACCGGCTGTCAACGGTAGCAGGGGAAGATTGGAAGAGGTGCAACTGAAGAAAGCACCCAGAGTCTATTCCCAGAACACCGCTTCTTTTACAGGCCGTATACAGAACGCTTCCCAGACACCTGCACCATGACGGTTGTATAGATCATCACTCAATGATGTTAGCAGAAGCTTCGGTGCATGAGTATCCTGTCGCGTAACGTACCTTTTTCGGACAGCCACTGCAAGGATATTCAACCTTGACAGTGGTCAAGATAACGCCTTCCTGCCCTCGAGGGCACTTCTTCTGGATCATCTGTCCTTTCGAGCAGAGCTGCTGGAACACCATTTCCGTATGGCCGCAACGATGGCTGTATGCGTGGTAATAGCACATTTTGATAGTCCGGTTATGTGCGAGTACCGCAAAGAGCTGTGGTGAAGTGTTCACGTCTCCGAGAGGTCCGACTGGATGGGGCTCCAATAAAATAGAGGCGTGCGACGGAGGTACTTAGGCAGCAGAATGACTTCGGAGGAGCTAGCGAAGGTCAACATGTAATGGCTGAAGCTGCGTTGTCAGTGCCTACCTAATGATCCAGATGGCCAACTTTGTGTGCAAAATTGGTCTTGAAAGGGTTCGATCTCCGAGAGGCTGCAAAGTTGAGACGTGTCTGGCGAAGATGAGGCAGAAGTGCTCGCTGTGAGGGCACAAGACAGTATTCGTGTGATGGGGAAGTACCTCATGTGCCCAGCTTTATATGCTTCAATGCCCAAGTCTCGACAAGCTGCTTGATTCTCCGAGAGTACTCTTCGTGGCTTGACATTAGTGCGATACAAGCAGCTGCGACCGTACTCCACTTCAAATCTGCGTTACTGATACGCTGGAAAGTTGCCGAAGGTCACCGTCAAGCTAGACAATCAAAGGTATCTTGAACCTATATCCGCATTCGACGATAGGTGTAGCACCACGCTGATTTGCTCTGCACATGTACTGTGGGCCTCGGGCTCTGGTGGTGATAGATTTCCCTAATAAGAAGAAGGTCGTTTTGCAAACTACATCGGTGGCAGCTTGTTCTTCAAGCACAAGGCAAGGTCGAGTGGCTCCGAGTAACGCAATCGCGTGGGTTTCTCGGTAAGCTGCATGCAGAACACCGCCGGGTCGGAAGCGAGATGAAGTGCAAGGGCAATCAAGAAGCCTAGAACGGTAATGGAAACCTGTTGCTCGAGCGCTGAGCTTGTTTGTTAATAGCGGCGACTACTGCTCGATACAGCGAGGCCTCAAAGATCCACTCTCTGACATATGAACCGTGAAGCTGTCGGGATGCAGCATGGATTCGCTCGAACACTTCATCCCGAAGTAGCATCGGGTCGGGATATCTACTGTTCGGGTTCCTGAGCGGGTGGGCGTGTGCCAAAGCCGCATCCAGCATTATTTCTCCAGCCGCATTTCAGATGAAGATAAGAGACATTCTTCTGCCCGCTAGCAGAGTATCCAGAATCGATGAAAGAGATAGTTGCTCGAAAATTAGAAGCAATGCACCCATCTTGCTATAATAGGGAATGACAGATGACGTCAGCCACGATCGTGGCTGGGAGATTTGATGTGCCTCGGAGTTAGAAAAATCAGCCAATCAATCTCAGGATGGCCACGCCGTTGAGGATCAATGTTGTGCCACGCTGTCCCTGCACGTGCAGCAGATCTTTCGAAGGTGTCTTGGAGTTTGCGGTGGTGGTTTGGCCTCTGCGCTGGCCAACAATCGGACGGGATCCTGGCCAATCATTTGTTACCTCTCACCGCTGGTTGTCGGCACCACACCTTTCGATGCGAACCGCTGCAAATGGTGCATGTTGGCGCATATGACGGCATAGAGCCGAAGCGGTCTGTCTGGAGTCTTTGCTTTAGAATGGAGCTACGTGTGTTGACGGCGAATGGTGTAGGCTCAATCAAATTAGACACCCGATATTCGGCTCCAGGTACGTGTACGGTTCTCACTGAGACCTGCAGGGCGACGGAGCAGTCTGCCTGCGTTTGATCCGACAAGCGTGCTGTCAGCCTGCATTTGCTCCACTCCGAACCGTGGGGTCCAGAGAGAAGCTATCGCCAAACTGCGGCGCCAGCTGGCGGGCTGGCCGCTGGTGGCTGTCTCGAAGGCGCCGTCGCTCGCGATGTCGAGGCAGTCGTTCCCTCTGGAAGAAGTAAAGATGGTTCGATGGTCCCGCCGAGACAATGCAGCGCTGGCAGCCGATATGGGCGCGGGTTGATTGCTAAAGTGGCCCTGTCTGCACGCTGTCATGTCGGAAATCTAGAGAAGACGAGCTCTTGTGGTAGGTAAATACCAGGAAATAAGCCCTGAATGCGCTCCTACACTGAATCCTACCAAAGGTATATAAGATTGCTCAAACCTACGTCTCTTAGGTATGTGAGAGTATCCAGGACCTATTATACCAGACTGCTTATTTCGCAAGAATTACTTGCCACAAGAGGGCGGGTGTCGTCCGGCGATCTGGAGAAGAAGAGCCAGCTGGCAATGACGCCTCATCTCGCTCTCTAAAGGGACAAGCGGCCATGCAGCGGAGCCCTCGACGCTTGACACGTCGCTCGCCTCTGCATATTGACGCAGGAGCTGGGCTGCACGTCGGAGTCCCACACGACTGGGCGCAGATTGAGTGGGATAATAGTAGCACCGTTTGTCTCTGCGTCCGCCCTGCCATTCTTTTTGCGATCGTGCTGTCGCACTCAATTGCTGTGTGCGCGCCGCCCGCTCGTTCTCATCACCATACCGGCCGCGTCGCGAGACGGAGCAGCCCCCGTCGCGCCATCTTCCGGCGCGCGCAAACGCAAACGCCTGGCCCCGTGCAAAGGCGCAAAACTCGAGTGCCCTGGTTGTGTGTGTGCCGAGACTGCTCCCTCGGGCTAATAGCTCTCGCATTGACCGCTCTACACCGCCTGCGAGACGTCACGGCTCTTATATCGTCGCAGGACCGCGCGCGGGCGACTTCGAGGCTGGAGGAGTTCGCAATGCGCTGTCCAGACTCTGCCCTCCCAGCCACCTGCATCCTCCGCCTCATGACTGACGTCTGCTGGCCCGCCGCGAGAAGCTTGGAGTCGCCTCACCCCTCGCGCCCTGCCATTGGCCCAGCCGCAACCCCCGCCGTCGAATTAGAGACGCCAGCGCGCCTCAGCAACAACATCGTGCTGCCTTGTCCCTAAGAGGTAATCGGGAGATATGAGATGCAGTGTGAACTGTCGCATTTGCGGACCCATGGCTGACAGCTGTCCAGATATCCCCGAAGCGTTCTGGCGTGCGGCCGGCAGTCTGTATAATATCACTCCCATCCCAAGTACGGCATATCGCGAGCCCGGCCCCATTGTACCATATCCACTGCCATCATTTCCTAATTCAACAAATTCTCCGAGTGGCGTTTGCGAGCGCAATCGAGCCTCCTCCATCGAATAATCAGCCGCCGGCCGGGGTAGTCACGGGAATCACCATTCACCACGAGCCTCAGCGCACGGTGCCGCGACCCGAAACGGATCAATTGGCTCGTACTGGTGCCGAGTTTCAGCAGCTCATCTCCTGGGCGGCATCGTTGCACAACGTCAGCGGACTGCTCGGACCGG
The DNA here is from genome assembly GCA_010405425.1 of Lentithecium fluviatile CBS 122367. NCBI lineage: Eukaryota > Fungi > Ascomycota > Dothideomycetes > Pleosporales > Lentitheciaceae > Lentithecium > Lentithecium fluviatile. Next base: position 445,198 of record MU005576.1, on the reverse strand, counting down.
GCTGCACTGTATCTGCCATCGAGATATAGCGCGGCGGTCGGGGCTGGGTGTTGATGGTGAGTGGCCTGCATTTCCTATTTGGGATCCGTCGATGAATTCATCTCCGCCTCGCGAAGCCCCAAAGCCCCCAAATCATCCGATAGCAGACGGCAGAAGTTAGGAGACGGCTGCGTGGACACATCAGCGCTTTAAAGTGGACTGCTGGCGGGTCCAACCGCCGCCCTTTCCTGTTTACATCTCAGCAGTTGCGCCTTCCTCCGCACCAAGCACCACCGCTCTTTCCACCTCAGCAGCGCGCTGACGTGTCTCACAGCGCTAGAAGATGGCATCGCTGGACTTCGACCAGAAATTCCTCGGACGAATAGCCAAGCAGACATCAGACAGCAACCCCCTCCTCTCCAGCTCGCTCTATCAGATCCTCGGTTTGTCCGTCCTCCTGTCCCGGAGACTCATCAGAGCCAGGAAACTACGGAAGCTCGACACGAGCCGCGATACCCCTTCGCTCGGGCTCTACCAGCACATCCTATGGCTATCTCGCGAGGGGCTCTCCATCCTCGAGCTCTGCGTCCTGCCTTATGCGCAGGACAACCAGCATGGGCCGGAGTGCAGAGTACTCAGCGTCAAGCTGCGAGCGAGCTTCTACCACATCTTCTGTCTCTTCCACAACCAGCCGCCCGTCACAGCAACAAACATGACGACCAATGACCCCCGTATGATGGGTGCCCCTCCTCTACCACTCACGGAGCGGACAGGCAACGGGCAGCAACGAGCAGCAGACTCCTCGAATCTCTCGCCATCATCGAAACGCGCAGGGAAGCAACCAATACTTCGCGAGCCGATCGACTCCATCGTGTCAGAGACCTCCTTCGTCACGAATCCGTACGCAGCAGGCGGTCCGGTAGGCACTCCATCACCAGCGCCCCCCGGTGCGCCTCCAGGGCTTCACCCCATTCCTATACCCCAACCCTCATCATTCATTCTCCCGCCATTAAACTTCGTGCCGCTAGCCGGAGGCTACTTTACGACCGCCACCGCATACGCCACATCCTTCCTACCCGGATCACACCCGTTGAGACTATCGGTGGCGCTGGAACACAGTGCTTTTCTGTGGGACTGTTTGCACGACCATGAGGGCTCTCGCCGAATAGCCCGACGCGCGATCAAGGATGTGTACCGCGCACAGGAAGCAATGGACGATAGCGAGTTCGAAGATGCCGCGGAGCTTGTGGGGATCCTCGGGCGCATGATGAAGCGCAAGAGCTGGGAAGGAACACCACGAGTCGGCGGTCTGGGAAGCCCCGAACCCACCACGCCTAGCGCACCTCTCCCTAACGCCGTGCCAGCCAGCAGTGGAAGTGGCGGCTCCAAAACCGACAAAGCATCCGCTGCTGCTGCACAAGTCAGCTCCCAGTCGCAAAGACGAGCAGCGGAGGGCCCTCCGATTACGAGCTCTCCTGCAGAAAGTCAATCACGGGGCGCCGCCCGCAGTCGATCTAATTCCACAACCAAGCCGAGGCAGGCGGCAGGTGGCAGCCACGAGAATACGCCACGGTCGGATACGCAACGTTTCACAAGTGGGGGGAGTCAAGACACAACACCTCGCGCGGGACATATTAGTGTCGAGAGTGGCGCCAGCACGACACCGCGAGCGCCGCAAGGTGGCCGCTCTCCTGCAACACCCTCGACTGTTCGGATGATACAACAACAGCCTGGTAGTGGTGGATCAGCCAAAGGCACACCTGTCATTGAAAACTCCCGACCAATATCACCTAGCGCAGCCGCAGCGCTCGCGTCGGACTCCGTCCGAACGTCTCCTTCGCTACGCCGATCACCGCCTATGCGCTCATCTCCGACGCAAGAAAGCACCTACAACAAGCAGCGATGACTAGTGCAAGAGGGCGGCGGAAAACCAAGAAGGATGGACGTGCAGTGGACAATACCTGGCCAGGAGGCACAGATCGTACTGCGACCTTCAAGCCAGTCGCCGTCTATCTCTTCCACCCCCTCGAAGAACTAATATTCGATCTAGCCAACGACCCTACCTCCATCAACCGAGTTCCATACTCATTTGGACAAACATCCCGACCCCCATACCCGCATACCATCTACCTTCGAGCGTCCCCTCATATCGAACGCTCACTGTACCATACTCGGCGTTGTTAACGGCGTATATACTTCCTACCTTTTCCCTGGGTGGCCCTGCATCTCGCATTTTGGATACCAAAAGCCTTGCCTTCGTGGCGGCGGCTGTCTGAACATTCTACCTGCATTAATAGCCTCCGCATCTCTTTCCGCATTGTTTATTGGGACATGCCGTCTTTCGTGGGCATGCCGTTGCCGCGTTCAAGATACCACTCTGTTGGTCAACCACTTATTGGATGACGGGCGCTAGCTTAGACAACAAACCCTTGTCGCATTTGGATTATAATGGATACACTTTTGGACTGTTTGGTACCCTTCCTCCCTACTGCCAAACGTACTGCATTCACGCTGGTGCTCCCTTTCTTGCCCTCTCGCCCTTAACTCATCTCGTATGCTTTGCTAAACGAGCGTGCCTTACCATCTCACACAACTACACTTGATGAGCTTTATTGATCGCGAAAGAACATCTGCTTTTATCGGCTTACAGCAGCAGCAGTAGTCAATACTGTTGCTGACCACCACTACCCACTTCCCACCGGAACAGGTTCCCAACCCAATATCTTCAATCCTATTCTAACATGACTAAACACCATTATCTAAGCCGGGGTGCTGGAGAAAACTCCAATCCCCTGCATAGGATTCCAAGCTTCACGATAATCGAGTTTGGAAAGGAAAATGTGAGGTAGGTAATTGCATTTCTACATTCTGGTCTATATCTCTATTTCTATCCATGGGAGTGGAATGGGTGGTACTACTGCTACAGTAGTCATACAGCAGTCAGTCTAGCATGTCCTTTTCTCTCATCACGTCTCGTCTTCGTGTCGAATCCACCAAGTCCCTATCCTATCCTGTACAGTCTTGCAATGTAGAGGATACGCACGTGCCCAATTGCTCGCACCACACCAACGTCGTCCACAGGCAAATCAAACCTCCCCTTCCCTCTTCCCCCTCACTCCATTTCTCTCTTAAACACATCTCGGATCTAGCCCTGTCCCGGTGTCTACGTCTGCGTTAGCGTCTACGTCTACGCCTGTGCCTGCATCCGCGCCCCCTCCACCCTCCTCTCCATCGCCTCCTCAATCCCACCCACAAAATACCTCCTCACAGCCCTCTTCTCCGCCTCAGACATATCCGTTACATCCACATGCCCCGTCCGCGCAGCACCCTGCTCACCATCCCGCCTCATCCCCTCCGCACAAACGCGCTCTAGGAATGCCATGTAGCCGCCTAGCAACCTGCCTTGCGTCTGCGTCTGCGTCTCCACCTCCGTCTCGGCCTCCTCCCCACCACCACATCCACCACCATCCGCCGTACCAGTGGTAGCAGTCCCAGTCCCACCCTCCCCAACATAACCCCCTGCAAACCCATCTCCTACGCCCGCCCCAAACCCCGTCCGCAGCGCCCGCATCCCGCCGGGCATAAACAAATTCCTGCGCGCCTCAACGCGCTTCTCCAGATCCGTCGCCTCTTTCAGCGCCGTCTGGGTATGGTGCAGCGTCTCTAGATTCTCGGGCGAGGGATGGAGTGCGTATTGGGTTTTGACGTGGAGGTGGGCGCGGGAGCAGGAGGCGATGTGGGACGCGGTGTGGAGGATCCAGGATTGGCGGGTGGCGAGGCAGGGGTTGGTTAGGGGGACGGGGGGAATGGGGGCATCTTGGGTTGGGGTAGAGGATGAGGTAGGGGCTGGCGTTTTGGTTGTAGTGGGGGTGTCCTCGTGTTGAGGGCCATAGCCAGTAGAGGTGGGATGGGTACTCGGGACTCCCCTGGGATGCGCGAAGAAGCGTGATTTCGCGGGGCTGGGGGTGACTGGCGGCTGAGTGCTGGGGCCAACCCGTCCATCTGTCTGCATGGATATCGGCGTCGGTGCTGGTGTTGGTGTAGCTCTGGGCGGTACTAAGGATGCAGGACGACGCTCGATGAAGGGGTCGTTGGAATCGCTGGGGTACCGCGTGTGCGTGTGCGTGTGCGTCGTATTCCACTCCCCAGGTTTCCGGGGCGTCGACGATGCCGTGTTCATCATACCGACCGGCTGCCCATACCTCGCCGTAAGACCACCTTGTCGCCAACTCTGATCCCGCAAGTGCCTCTGCGGCGTCATCGACGACGTCGAAGGCGAGGACACCAACCGGGACGTATCCGGCCCCAAGTCATTCCTGGGGTGTCCGGGACCCAGACGGGACGGCATGGGCGGAATGGCCGAATTTCTATTCGACGGCTTCCGCTGGTGCATGTTTGAGGGCGGGGTGTACGCGTCTTGGGTGGTGGTGCCCATGGGAGTGGGCGCGGGCGTGGGCGTGGATGCCAATCGATCGGCGGACTTTATGGAGTGCTGGGGGATGCCACCGCGGCCTAGGGTACCCGAAATGTAGGGCGTCTGGCGAAGACTAGGACTAGCGGGTGATTGCCAGGCGTTCATATATCCCAGCTCTGGTGCGCTGGAGTTGTAGCCCAGCAGCGGCTCGGAGGAGGACTTGGGCAGAATGTTTCCAGTAAGGCGGATAGTAGTCGGCATGAAAGTTGGCGCAGGAGAGCTGAACACGCTGCTGGGGTAATTATACTGGTGGCCTGCCGCGTACTGTGGAGCGACATCCTCTGGAACCGAGCGCGACGAGCCACGGGTCGACGCGCTGTTGGAAGATGAAGCCGCGCCCGTACGTCCACCCTCACTGTTTTGCGGCCTCACGGTGCTCTTGGAAGCGGGCGTGACGGTTTTGTCGGAGTCGGGTGAGCTCGTGCTCGACTGTTCTTCACAGTCTTTGTCCAAGGACATGAGACTTGGGAGGGTAATGGGTCCGTCCGCACTGCCGACTCGGGAGTGCGACTGCGGAGACTCGTTGGCGACCATGAGGTGGTAGTGCATTGAGTTCTCGATCTCGCGCAGCGCGCTTGCGTACTGCTCCTGTCGCTCGGACTCTTGATCGAGCTCTTGCGTCAGCTCCTGCGCCAGCTCCCACGGTATTAGGGCCATGGAGGACGACCGGCCAAAGGACGCGGTGTTTGGCGGATCCATCGTGGGCCGGATGGAAGATGTGAGGTCTATGGCTTTTGTTAGACAATTGGACTTGAGCGGTTGAGATGCGACAAGGTGGTGAGTCCCGGGACTGGGTTGAAAAAGGCGAGGCGGCAGCGAGGTAAAGAAGTTTTGTTGATTCATAGCCTAGGGCGACCGGTCGCTATGACGTTGGGCAAGTGAGGCTACGAAGGCGAGATTGCGTATAAACAACGAAAGTGAGTGAGAGGGTCAAAGCACAGTGAGTCTGTAAGAATGCCTGCACGCCAATGGAAAGACGAGATATGGTTAATAGGCCGAGCATGATAGTCAAGGCTGTTGGTTGGACATCAGAAGAGAAATGGCAAAGCCTTGTACACCCATGCAGTGAATGCTGACTGTCTGTGTTCTTAGTGAAGCCTATGATTCCGGAATTGATCATGGGGTGTGAATGCCAAACGTATGTACGACTGTGGTTGGGGAGCACATGAATGAATGATAGTGAAATAACATAGAATGGCGCAGGGAAAATGATTGAGAAGAGGGTCTTGGTGTTTTGAAAGCACTCACAGGCATCCCGCTCTGCACCAGAACCAAAGCTCATATACACTGTCACAGAGCGTATCCGGACCCCTGTCAAAGCCCTGTATCACATCAAGTCCGCTTCATCCACCTTCTCTCCCCTCCTACCAGCCAGATACACCCTCCCACTCTCATACACACCCAGGTACAACCCAGACCCCACAAACGTCCAGACCCCTCTTAGCGCACCGCCCCTCCAAAGCCCCCTCACGCCCTTCTCCTTCACAATGTCCCGTCCAATCTTCCACGCGCTCTTCTTGCCCTTCTGCTCCGGTCTGATCAGGGGATTCAGATTCCGCGCCGCGCTCTTGACTGTAGCCTTGCCCTCTCCCACCTTCTGCCCCAGCGCATCGACCAAGCCCTCCGAACCGGCTTTTGCGGTACTAGGTTTCGATGAAGCCTCAGACACGGCGTTATCCACAGCGGAGAGCATAATCCTCGTCTTCACAACATCAACCGGCGTTGTAATTACAGCCGCAACCGTCCCAGCCGCCCCCGCACTTACCGCCGTAATAACACCACTCTCCAAAATGGTCCCCCTCGTCAACCCCCTCCGATCCCTATCTTTGCGAATGGCCTCCTTCAACCTCTCAAACATGGGGAACTGCAGCGCGGTAAAGGGCAAATTGCGGCCCGCAAGCGCGGTATAGCCGCGCCAGAGCGCCAAGGGGTTCGATTTGAATTTGGCGAGGGTTTGGAGGGTGGCGTTTGTCTTGGAGCCTGCGGATACCATTTGCGCGTTCTGCTTGATTACCTCGGCGGGGGTTAGGATGGCGCAGGAGACGAGCTCCGCGATGGAGGAGGCGCCTGCGTGGATGACGGGGGTGGGAATGATGCCATTGGGGTGGGTGGATGTGGAAGGGTTGATGTGGGTGAAGAAGGCTTTTATTCGCTCGTAGGTCGTGAAGAAGGCGCCCGCTGCTCCAAGTTAGCACTCTTCTTTACTCTTCACTGATTTTGCTCCGCGATCGAGGGTCCATGATAAGGAGTGGTTGTTTACATGAAGGCAGCGTCGCTATAATCACGCTCCCCACACCCTGATACAACCCACGGAAGAGCGCGGGATTCGGCTTCTGAGTCGCGACATGAGTGTAAAGCTTCGCATAACTTGGACTCTGAACCCTCGTCTTCAGCGTATCGAGCGGATACACCAGCAAATCGACCGTGAAAGCTGCAACAGCGCCGGCCTAAACAAAATAATCAGCCCGTTGCTTTTCTCCCACAACGGCACACATCACACGCGTGTAGGATAGGGGAGCAGCAAGCTTACGAGAAGAATGTCGGTATTCGTATTACCGGACATAGATGAGGCGAAGTGAACGTGGTGAAGTGATCATGTCATAATGCGATTTACTTTCGATAGATGGCGCGGCTGCGCGTTTTGCTGCAGGGTCCAGTCCGACGTTCGGCACTAGGGATGCGTGGAAAGAGCGACGTCACGATCGATAAGCCCACAGAATCGCAAATGTATGGTCCAATTCACTGCGAGATCGGATGTAGCTCGGCGATGATGAATCTTATCAGATGATATTTAGGGATACTAGGGTGCGGCATAATTGTTTGTTGTGAGGGTCGGACAGGCGGAGGATAGCTCTCAGCAAAGCTTTAATAGCTCTGACTTTAGTCTTCCATTTAAGGTGTCTCTTAGCTGGTGTCAAGGCAATGTAGAACCATGTTCTTTACCCTTTCTATCGTGATCGAAGATGTCTTCTAACGCCCCCTCATCCCACCTGCATAATCGCTAGGCCGCGCACAGCAGCCCACCCACCACTCTTATGCAGGGTCGTATTCAGGCACAAGGGTCCATACGCCGCACATGCGTGGGATAACGCAAAGTCTCAAGCCCATCACGCGTCTCTGCCTGCCAGCCTCGCGAGATGCTCACAGCTCCTCACTCGACGTGATCTCGCTCAACCTCTTCATTTCCACCCGGTCCTGCTTGTAGCTTGCTCACGTCGGCGCCGAGGTACCTTCCACCGCGTTTTTGCGCGGGAAAGATTTCGCTTTTCCTGATAGACTGTTTCGTCAAGGCACCGCGCTACCGGTCTAAACCTCCATTCTAATTCCACCGTCCATTAGACGACACCCATCGCAATGGCATCCAGCTCCAACGCCCACGACCCCACGAGCCCCGTAGGCAGCCCCTCCACCACCTCCCCCCTCGACACAAAAATAACCCTCGAAACCTTCCGCACGCTCCTTGGGCTCCCCAGCGACCGCACCCGCTTGCCCGTCCAACGCCCTCCCACCACCTGGTGGCCCACCTTCCTCCGTCCGCAGACCGACGCATCCTACACACCCCTCCCCGACATCGAGCAAAACCCCGGCATCTACCCAACCATCCTCACCGAATCCCACCGCGCACGCCTAAACCTCACCCTCTACAACGTCCTCACATCCGGCGGTCTAATCCTCCAACTCCTCATCTCCGCCCTCCTCATCCTCCTCGCCTCCGTGCCGTCGCAGCACCACATCGCGCTCGCGGTCCTCGGCGCGCTCAACGGCGTCATCACGGGTGTGTTGGCGCTGGTGCGCGGACAGGGCCTGCCGACGCGGCTGGCGCAGTACGGGGATGGGTTGAGGGGACTAAGGGAGAGGGTCGAGTGGTTGGAACGCGAGTTGGAGGCTGGACTGAGGGAGGTTAGGTATAGGGAGGTTGTAGGGTTGAGGGAGGCGTATGAGGGGTTGAGGGGGGATGAGGTGGGGAATCGGCCGGATTTTTGGGTGAGGTTTGGGGGCGCGGAGAGAGGGGAGTAGGGGGGACGGGGAAATCTGTCGAGTGGGGTGGCGGCTTCGTTGTCTTGGGGTGTGGGCTTGCTCTTGCGGAATGCGACGCAACCTGTGACCCCGCGGTACCGACGACTTTAGGTGTAGGAGGAGACGGGATGGGGGCGGGTGTGCGACCTTGCTGTCGTCCTCGCGGTGGAAGTTCGCGCTACTCTTTGTATTTTCATTCTGCTTTCCTCGCTATACCACTGCCGCTGTCCCTAGTTTTCCGATTCGAATGATTATTCCAGCCTACCACCGCTATTCGACCCCAGAGTCCAGCCCATGTAACTGTCAACTCAGCGACACGCTCCCACGAAGACCCGAACCCCGCATCCCAATCGAGACCCTGTATCGTGCCTCCACTGCGTCGACGACCTAGAAGTATGGAGCCTTCGCTAGCGGCAGACGTCGCTTCGAGCGCGTTGGTGCGGGGTTGGATAAGGCCGTAGTTCCCGGGTCTGGTTTGATGGGGAAGGTATGCCGGGCCCGTAGGGATGAAGAGCTCGCAGCATCTCGCGACGGGAGGGCGTTGAGACTATTAGTGACAATCTTTGTTAGCAGAAGGAGTTTGTTTAGAGGGATCTATGATGCTTAGCAACAACAGGCCAGAGTAACCTGCTTGTCTTTCAGGTATCGGAAATGTGAACCCCAACGTTGTAGTGCGCGCTTGATTTGTGTGAGTGCCCCATGTGACCAAAACAGCTGTCAAAGTTGTTGTAAGATGTTGAACTCGATTCGATATGATGATATCGTGCTTGAATTTAAGAAATTATGCAATACCACCCCCAGAACGATGTCCTGCTCCACCCAGTAGCATCGTCACAAAGCATGATTGACGTCAATGATGCAATGCCTTACAACTTGCCCTCAACTTTCTTCGTCTCCTCCTGCAGCTTCTGAATCGTCTCAGCTGTCGTCTTGCCGTCTTCGCCTCGATCCGCCTTGATCTGGACCACCCATTAGCATACACCCCAATTCCCAGGATCTCATACACCTAATCAGAGTGCCATGGAAGATTGGGGAGACGTACAATACTCTCACTATCACTCGCTAGGCTTTCCTCCCAATGGCCCTTGCCCTCCTTCTGCTTCCTCAATTGATCCTGCTTCATCTCTTCGACTTCGTTTGCACGACCCTCGGTATCTGCATATCCATCCATTAGCAAAATATTCCCATTCTTTCGACCTAAATGTCTTTGCTGGGTGTGGGTGCGCATGGGAAGGGCTTACGGAGCTTCGTCTCCTTGCCAGCACCGCGGACTATTGAGGCGTGGAAGCTAGCGCGCTGCATGAGGCCGTAGGACACGAGCGGCGTGCGACGGACTGCTAGGGTGCGGAAGGCGGACATCTTGTTCGAGTTCGCTGTGGGCGGGAGAGATAGACGGACGGTGTGGATGTTCCGGTAGTCGAAGGGTTGCGCGTTTTGCGTAGTGGAGCTTGCGCGTGTGCGTACTTCAACTATCTTGATCGCAAAATATGGAGATCAATTGACCGTGTCTGAAGGCTCTGAGAGATGGTTCGAGCCGTTGGACCAAAGTTTTTCAATCAGGAACCCGTTGTCGAAAACGCAAACGTTCCTCGGCTACCATGACGTCACCAGCACCCCGATCACGATTACGTACAAGCAGCTCTCCTCCGTTCCAGCCCAATCCCCAGCACTCATTTCAAAGCAGCTCCGAACCGTGATAGCGCAGAGGACAGAGACCCATGGCACTTCATACCCATTTCAGCTCCCCCATCTACGGTTCGGACGTCGCGATAGTGGCTACCACGGGGCTGCCGTCTACCGTTGGGGCTTAGCTCCACATGGTGATCCAGGAACCGTGGGGAAAAAGCATGGCGACACGCCCGTGTCACCATGTGATACTTGCGAATTGTAGGGGAAAGCCGCGGCTCAATGTAGACGGGTTGACCCTGAGGCTGTTTGTGCCGTCCGATGGGGGCCGCGATGAGGAGACTGTCAGGTGGTCGTTAATCTGCGACAACAAGCCCCGCGAAGCCGCCCTAGGAGCGCTGAAACCCAAACAACACCCCTCCGTTTCCACGAGCGGGGCAGCCGTCGCAAGCGCCGCAAGGGTGGAGATGAAGCCTCGAGAATGAGCATGTTTTGAGGCCATTATTCACAGCTTTGCAATGCAAGCACAGAGATAACTAGTAAAGTTGTGATTCCATATATCCAGCGGTGAACTCACTGCCCTCGAGACGAGACGGCTCAAGGCGTGTAAAGTATAAGCAACAACCCGCAGGTAAAGAAGCTAGAGCAAATCCAAAAAGAACATCCAAGAAGGCTTTCAACAAGATCGCTCATACTCCCCGCTCATACAAGTGAAACGAAAAACCCATACACGAGATTGACGTGAATCATCCCAGCCGTACAGTAACAAGACAACCCACAAAGATATGAGAGGATATGCACCAGAGCAACACCGCGCACCGCTTGTGGTATACCAACCCCCAACCCTGCCTGACCCACACAAAAGAAATCTACCCGTTGTAACGAACACGGGCGATAATAACTTAAAACACCAAAGAGTCGATGACGACCGACAGGAACAGCCCAACGCTATACAACCAACACCTAACCTATGGTAACTGAGAGATTTTCTTTAGTCTTTATAGCCGTCGCTGAATTTCGAAAATGACATTTGCGCCGTTGTTTGCAGGGACCGCCGTGAATGCGTTAGCGCTAGCGTGAGAACCAGAATGCGCTCTATCCGAAAGAAATGTTGTTCGCTACATGTGCAACGCCGTTGCCCGTTTCGCAAGTGGTATACCCGAGATGATGTCGAAGAAGATGGATATCAAAGATTTGTACAAAGAGGAGTCGGTAGTATGGACGGGGGATCCTCCGGAGGATATCGGAAAGAAGATAATTAGAGTAGGTAGCCACCTGCCAGCAACGAAAGCACGCTGCACTGCCATGTCGAATAGAACGCCCGGTCCCGCGCTAGTATGCTTCTACCAGCGCGGCTGGAACTGTTGCTGCATCTGGCGGGATGGCGAGACGCTTGCGCGAGTTTCAGGGTTGACGATGGCGATGGCATTTGCGTGGCGGGTTCGTTGAGCGAGTGGCTGGTGGATCTTTGTTTGAGAGGAGTTATTCGACTGGAAGGAAGCTGGCGTGTAGGGGTTGGGAACGGCCGACAGAACAAATGATGGTGTTGGCGCCAGCGAATGCTGCGTTGGCGAGCTTTCGGGAGACCCGCTCGACAACGAAGACCTGTCAGAGCCAGACGAATGTATGCTTTGAAGCTATTCAGTACATGTTAGCCATGCTCCGACCCAAACAGCCCCCACCCGGTTGATGCCGCGATGACATCGAAGGGTGGCGAGCGGCAGGAGGGAAGGGGGTACAAACATCATCGGCAGTGAGAAGATGGAAAGGGCAGAAAAGTTCATCATCCTCAATGTCGAACGATTTCGCAGCCAGGTAGTCGCGACGGTATGCGACAAGGTGGGTATGAGGGGGTTGCTCGACGACGGGTGTCCTCGGCTGACGGAACTGCCTGTTTTGAGCGGCAGACGTCGTCCTCGGTGCTCGCCGATTGCGGCCGCCGTGCGAGTGACCGTTCATGTGCGATGGGCCGTAGTTGTACATTATTGGTACGTATTTTGAGGATGGTGGAGGTGGAAGGGATGAGGAGGGCGCTGCAGACAGATGAAAGGCGGTGGTTGTGCGAAGCCGGAATGTCAACAAAGAGCTGACGGTAAGGCGAAACGGCTAAAGGGGGTACTTGTCGCAAGGCTCGTGGGGAAATGTTGAAAGGCGAAAGGTTGCGCTGGAGGAGAGTCGGTATTATGAGGTTGTTGCGAAGAAATAAGGCTGGTTGGAAGGCTGGAGAGTTGCGAAGAGGGTGAAGAGGGAGGACGGAGGCGGGTGCGGGCTGGTATACAGGTGACTTGGGTGGGCCACCCACTGAGAGAGCGGTCTGTGGGTCGGTGGCGACCTACATTACGCTAGCAATGCACCGGCCCTGGCCCTGGCTGCACAGCGCACCCGGCGCTGCCAGGATATGCAAATCGAAGACGGACAATCTTACCGCCTCGGCCTTTCGAGCGTCTGCGCTGAGGAGAGACCGGACCTTTGTCGATCGGGTTCTCGACGTCTTGAAAGACGCTCGACCAGCGGCGCTGTCGCAAGCAATTGCGTTTTGCTTCGCACTCGCACCCACGACCTGGTGGACCCTCCTGTGTGTCGAGGTGGCGAAGTCGAAACGCTTCATGCGCACCCTGGTCTAGCAAGCTCGGGTTACCCTCCATCCCAAGAACGGGCTAGCGGGATGCAGCGAGAAAGATGCGGTCAACTGGTCAGGCGCTTGGAGGGGATCTTGTGCGCCAGCCCTTTTCTGCACTGAACCGCTGGACGCTCTCCACTGGATGAAGATAGGGCTAGCGACCCTGTTAATCCCCGACTTTCGAGTCCTCGTTTCGCGCAGCGACAGCGATTGGCATCTTCGGCACGGCCTCGACCGCTTCAGCCTCCGATGCTGGACGCTGCGCCCGCAGTCCGACTTCCGGAGACGGTGACGCAGGAGGTCTTCCAGAACACTCGTTGAGGCGGCAGCAGCATGGTATTCAGCGCTTTCTTGCCCATCCAGTTGCTCACTGGAATGCGCGCCTGAAGCTTCGAGACGCAGCCATGTCTGACAATTGTCTGCTTCCGAACCGCCCCAATGACGAGACGCAGCGTCGACTGCCGCCCAAATCCCGCCAATTTTAGACTCACAAATCTATCCACGATGCATGCGCCGCCTCTGTCACTGCGACAAGCAGTGTTTTCGAGGGATGCCGAGATCGTGTTGTGCTATCGCTTTGTACCTGCCGTCAAGTGGGCTGTCGCTCACGATGGGGTGGTGTGAGCGATGCGCGCGGAGAGTTCAATCAACGTGAGATACAGGCGAGTCGCTTCTCCAAAACCCTGTGCATGTGCGACCAGCAACCCCGTACAATGCGGCTTACTGCTTAAAGTGCTGAGCAAGGTGGTCAGCATCTAAATAGATGAGCTTCACAGCGTGGCAGCACAAGCAAGCGCGTGGCGCAGTCATGGCGTCCCTGCCCCGCCATTGGCGAGTGCGCATCGGACGTGAACGAAGTCGCTCAAGTGTAGTGGTACCACCAGTGGTAGCCTTGTGCCTAGCATAAAGAAGTCGGAACTCCGAAGAGTTGTTGATACAGTCTCTCCGACTCCGGTCGCGCACTTTGAGGCTGTCCGGCTGCAAAGGATGTCCGCAACGGCGTAACCCCGTCGAATGTCATCATAGTGCTGCGGCCCCATTTGCGGTGCGCCAGGACAAGCGAAGCTTATCGGACACGGCCTCAAGTTGACGACCTCATTCATTTGTCTAGGCCTCTTGCTCGTACAAATTTAGCGATTTGGTCTTTGCAGTTCTTATCTGCGTACGATTCCCATATCTCGTAGAGTGATATGAGCTCCTGCGTGCACTCTATAACCGCCTCCATATCGACGCTGGACTCGGCCAACCAGTCCACGAGCTTCTGGCAACGGTTGGTCCCCTGCGAAGCGCCTCCGCGGGCGTTCCCCAGGGTCTGGAGCGCGTTGGCAACCCCTGCAGCGTGAATCTGGAGACCACCCTGCGTGGGTTTGAGAACGACTGCGAGGAACATGGCCGTAATGGCGATCACGTGGGGAGCGTGGATCAGGGGGAGGTCTGTCAGGTAATGGTCGTTGACGATGGACCAAGCCAAGGCATTCTCCTCTTGCGTAAGCTGGAACTGTGTCTGTAGCTCTGCGAGGCTGCGGTAAGGGTGGTGGATGATGAGCTGCGAGTTCATTTCTGATATTAATGTGAACTCGCATTCACCAATCTTGGAAATGTCGTTAAAGGAAGTGTCTGATTTGCGGTCAGTGAAGGACGCTTCACGAGAGGCAAGCATCTTACCCCAGCAATGCCGAGCTTCTGCAAGAACCATTCGAATGTGCTGCGGACACTCTTCCATCTTGCAGGCCAGATACAAGGCGGTTGCCAAGACCAGAGCGGGATTGGTGCGCCGCATCTCTACCTTGAGGTAGAAGCGGCGAATATAAACTTGAGCGGTGGCTAGTGCTTGCTGCCGGATCCCCAACGGTCTCGCCATCTTGGAAAGTTCTGCAAAGAAGTAAGCAGAGAACCATCAACATGCGTGATACCTACGATGATAGAAATATATGCTAAGCAGACGCCTATCCGGGAGCGGATACATATTGACCAGGTTCCTCTCCGCCTCTTCCATCTTCTTCCGCTCAGCAGCTAGCTGCTGCTTGGAAAAGGTCCAGAACTTGCGCTGGGTGGATTCCCAGTAGTTGTTCATCTTGACTATCGGAGGTGTGTGGGTTGGCTGTGCTAGAATGGCCTCGGAAGGCGGTCAAGCATGTGATTTCCTGGCCGAATCACCACATTATGGGAAGACGAGCTATCTTAAGGGAGCAGATCTTGTGTCGTGTGAAGTGAAGGCGGTCTCGTCGTGGGAGCGGGAAGTGTGGTGTTGGCCGAAGGAGGAAAGCAGGACCATCGATTGATGGCAGTCACGCTAGCTCCCATCGGGTCGTAGCGCGAAGCCCTTCCTTGACCGAAGCTCTAACATCATCACCGCACCCCGCCTGGCTGTGCGCGTCCTCCAGCTTCGAAAGGTGGGTCCACGCCGGATTTCCACTGTCAAAAAATCTTCGAACTGGGCATTGGACACTGACGCGACACAGAATCCATTGCCTCCGCCGAGCAAAGCTCGTCGGCTCGACGTGTCGTGTCCTCCGCTGCCATCCCTCGAAAGCTTCCCGCGACTTCCTCGGCAAGCGCCATCCCTTCTGCGCCGCAATGAATTCATAGCCATGATACACCGACGATGAATACCAACGCCCAAGATGCTCAGGACGCGCGGGTGGATGGCTTGTGGGACACAATTGCTGGATCGCGGCGCACTTCTATCGACATCAAAGCCCTGAGGTCGGTTACGCCGAAATCATGCTCCTCCATCGTAATCATGCTGACTTGCGCGCAGTGAGTGTCATTCTCCGGTTGCAAAATATCCGTCAACTGCTTGATACACATGCACCGAACGTGTGCCGTGTCGCGTCGAATCCCGAACTTCGAGTCCCTGCTAATCGTGCCGTCCCCTTCGCAGAGAAGGGCCTCCGAAAGCTCGACCATCCCCTTAAGAATGCCGATGAACTGTTAGCCGAAGTCATGAAAGCGGTGGATACGGACAAGGACGGTCGTATCCAATATAATGGTCAGCATCCTCATCGCAACTCCCGGAAGCAGAGCAAGCTGATTCGCGGGTGCGCTAGAATTTCGTGCATTCGTGCAAGAAACAGAGAAGGAGTTGCTCGCGCTGTTTAAGAGCATCGACAACAACCATGACAATAAGCTCACAAAAGACGAACTAAAGACCGCCTTTCGTCGTGCTGGTTTGGCTGTGGCCAACAGCAAGTTGTATGCGCCCCTGCTACCAAACGGCAAACCAGGAAATCGTGCTTATTGCCGTTAGGGACCTTTTTTTCGAAGAGATGGATGTCAATAGAGACGGTTCGATCAGCTTCGAAGAGTGGAGGTAACACGACCCCTGGTACCGAGTTTCATCAATGGTTCACGGTGAACATTCTTACCTTCACCCATCCGTTCGTCGTGAAAAGCGATCACTCGCATGCACCGCAAAGCCTCACCAAAGTCGTTCGCTAACGACGTAAAGGGATTTTCTACTTTTCATTCCGGCAACAGCGCCTAGTTTAAAAGCCGTTCTTACATACTTCAATGCAACCACGCACATAAACGCCGAGGGGGACGTGGATGTAAGAGTCTCTGGTGTACCTGCTTTGGGACTTGGCTAATCGAACCTTAGGTCGCGAGCGACGACGTTATCCAAGGTTTAGGTATGGACAGCGCACGCCAGTTTCTTAAAATTTGCTTTGGATCCTTGATCCTCCTTTCTCATCCTCCGCATTCTCCTTCAGCCGGCTTCGTACGATCCACCATGGCTACCCCAGCCGAGGTCCCGTCCACAGATTCGCCGACCCTCCCGCCACGTAACGATGCTCCCATCGCCGAGGTGCGGAAGGGATTTTTTCAACATCACGCAGCCATGCTGATTCCCGATCCAGGCTACTTCGTGGCGGGTGGGTTGGCAGGCGTCGCGTCCCGTAAGTGCTCCACGCTCTATTTTCCGCCCCTTTCTGCGATGTAACCTAGGCGTATTCTATCGAATAGCTATATAAGGCGGGATCTTAATTAGGACAAAATCCGAATTTCGATCCTCTCCTCCTAGCCCCATGCCCTCAGACACCTGCTAATGTGTGATTAGGCACATCGACTGCTCCTCTCGATCGTCTCAAAGTATATCTCATCGCCCAGACCAGCACGGCTCAAGAAACTGTTGCAGCTGCAAAGTCTGGCAACATATTTCGAGCTGCGCTCAATGCTTGGCGACCACTGTCAAAAGCTACCAAAGAACTATGGGAAGCCGGTGGCATGCGCAGTCTCTACGCCGGTATGTGCTATGGACTCATCCTGAAGAAGACTAGCTAATTCGATAGGAAATGGCTTGAATGTGGTTAAAGTGATGCCCGAATCCGCTATCAAGTTTGGAGCATACGAGGCGGCCAAACGCCTCTTTGCTAGAATTGAAGGCCACAACGACCCTACTACAATACAAGGGTGGTCCAAGTTCGTGGCTGGTGGCCTAGCAGGTAGGCAGCGTTTTACGTCCACCGTGGAATGGGCTAATAGTCATCTAAGGCATGATCTCGCAATTTGCTGTCTACCCTATTGACACTCTGAAGTTGTAAGTTACAAGTCTTGTGTGAATGCTGATGTTGGGACTAACTTCCACAGTCGCATGCAATGCGAAACGGTCTCTGGCGGCTTGCACGGAAATCGTCTCATCATAGCGACTGGTGTGAAGATGTGGCGGAATGGCGGCATTGTCGCATACTACCGTGGACTTCCGATGGGTCTCGTCGGTATCTTCCCATACGCCGCCCTCGATCTGGGAACTTTTGAATATCTCAAACGAACCATCGCCTCTCGCAATGCACGAAAGCGAGGCTGCCACGAAGAGGACGCGCAGCCTGGTGGCTTCGTTACCGCAGCTATCGGCGGCTTCTCCGGCGCTTTTGGTGCGAGCGCAGTGTACCCTTTGAACCTACTCCGGACCCGATTACAGAGCCAAGGCACTGTCCTTCATCCTCGAACTTATACCGGCATCATGGATGTCACGCGCCAGACTATCAAGGGCGAGGGAGTGAGGGGCCTATTCAAAGGCCTCACGCCGAACCTGTTGAAGGTTGTCCCGGCTGTTTCTATCACTTATGTCGTCTACGACAAGTCGAAGGCAGCGCTTGGTCTTCGGTGAAGACTTACTCGGAGCAACAGCCGGCATTCCGGCCGCCCTATACATATTTTCCGTATACGGCACGATTCGATTCGACCATCCCTTTGACGTATTCGTTATCATCAGTGGCACCACGCAATCGGGCTGACGACCTAGCTCTCCTACAAAAGCACATCATCACCACCTACCCGAGTTTCTACGCCTTTGCATACATAGAGATACCCGTTTGCACCCGTCCCGAACGACCTTGCTTCGACCAGTCTGCATTCTACTATCCTGCTGGGCCACGGCCTGCTACTTATACATTCTTGGCATTGATTTGGACCTTTGAGCGCGGCGTTTAGATCGGGATAGATCATGGGTGGGATGAAAGTCGAAGTAGCCTACGTGCCCCGTTGAGGCATCGATGTATTGTATGCAAGATTTCACATGTATGATGGACTGGTGTTGCGAATCTTTTGGTGCTTTCATCTGCTTCCTTCTGGTTTGCACACCGGAACGTTCTATATGATTGAGCCAGACCTGTTGCCAACTACTATTTCGGATACTGCGACGGCATTTGGGAACAGTATGAAGACAAAATGATTCTATAATGCCTTCCGACGCGCGTCTCGCGGAAATATTTCTCGCGGGTGAAGACCTCGCAATAACATTGAAACATTGAAACATGGGATCTTTGAGAAGCTGACAAAGAAGAATACGCTCACCTCCACATTACGGCATGAGAGGCGTCGTTCAATATGCAAAGAAAGCTTGAAAGCAACGACATCATTATCTCTCCATCCCATCCCATTTTGGCTGGTGTCCTGTTCCTCGCTCGCCCACAGCGTCGCCAAGCTGCCATCCCTCTTTTCTAGTGCTGCTTTAAGGTTTGCGCGTACGGCACGCGGTACGCGCAGACGCACCACGCACGCGCCGCCATGAACATGAACTCATCGCATCAGCTTCCCCTCCACCTGCAGCCCGCCGCCCTCCATCTACACACTATACCTCCCGGGCTACAGAGCTTGGATGGGATACCGCCCGAAGCGAACGAGGCCTTCTTCCAGCAGCGGTATGTGCACCATCTGGGTGGGCCGAGCCCACACGCGTTACATTTTCAAGGCCATGCAGGTGGACTGCAGCAGGTTGGAGTACAGGCGGGTTTTCCGCCGTTTCCTGACGGGGGAGGGTATGCGAGGGCGTTTGATCTGAGTGCGCCGCCACCGCAGCAGCAGCAGCAGCAACAACAGCAAATCCAAGGACCGCCTCCGACGCAGGCGAGGGCCCAGATACAGCAATCGCCGATACAAAGGGTTCCGCAGCAGATTCAGGAACTAGAGGGCCGGAATGAGTTCTTGCAGAATCCACCGCCGGCGCAAGGGCAGGTCCAGGTGCAAGAGGTCGAGGAAACGCCGGTGACGAACCACGGGCAGTTCGAGGGCTTGCGGTTGATTCCCAACCCTCCCGATCTGGGGTCGTGGCGGGAGAAGCTGTTCCACGTCGATGACACGATTACCCTCACTGAAGACGAGTACGTGCAGAGGCGTCCACACCCCACAACCATATTAATCTAACGGTGACGTTCCAGATTCAAAACCTACTTCCCCCACGTCGACAATGTCTACTCGCACCGCTCAACTCAGCGCCATAAGCGTAAACGCTTCGTTTCACACTACTGGGACTGTCGATTGAAAGGCCGACCGCCCGGCACAAAGAAGTCTACGGATCCAGAGAAGAGGAAGAGGAAGCGTGTAGCTCGCGAGCGCGATCTCTGCGACGTAAAAGTCAAGATCACAGAGTACTTTGACGGCGAGGAACTGACGGAGCAAACGGGGCAACAACCGCCTGTTGGCGTGAACTCGCTGCCATTGGATAGTGCAGGAAGTGGTGGAGCTCAGTTCTTTGGGCAAAATGCTGGTGGGGCGGGGACCTGGGGCATGCCGAGCATGACTATGACGCAGGCTGCCGCGGCGACGGCCCAGTCGAAGAAGTTTTATACCATACAAAGAGTCAATGGGAACGGAGGAAACGGAAAAGGCGATGGGGTTGCTGGGCCGCACAAGCATTCGCTCGAGGAGAGCGATCGGGTCAAGAAGAATAGTGTGCAGAGGTGGTTGGCGAGGAATGAGCGGGAGAAGAAGAAGACGCAGGTATGTTTCGCTTCTTCCATGTCAATCGTGCCCCTCACTATTTCCGTCCGTACATGGTGGGCCGCCGAGTGTCGGTGGTCTTCGGAGCTGTAGACGCCCGCTATAGCAGCAATGAACTGCTGCAGGGAACCCGCAGTTACGACGACGACCACGTCATCTTGATGCGAACTACACGACGCACGCTCACGCGAGACCGCGGGGTCTGGGTTGCTCTTGCTTGGGCCCTTGTCTATTATCAACTCTTGTCCTCATGCATTTCATCTCAAAATCACTTCCTTGCGTCCTCCGAACATCACTTTTCGCATCACCATCTTACACCCGTTTTCCACCTCAACCGTTACCTTTTGTTCCGTCTAGGAATCCCCTGCTACCCCTTCTATCCGCTTCAACATGACCGACATCAACCAGGGCGGCGATCCGCAAAAAAAAACATACCACAAGAAAGCCACCGGGCATGCCCTCACAACAGTAAAAGCCCACACCAAAGAAGACGACCTCAAACTCTTCGGCAGCTGCTTCTGGTACGTCCCCCCTCTCCCCACCCCTCCACTTCAACCACCCCAATCTCTCCCCACGCATGACGTCACACTAACCCCCTTCCCGCCCCTTCGTCCAACGCGTGTGGATCTCCCTCGAATACAAAGCCCTCCCCTACCAATACATCGAAGTCGACCCGTACAAAAAGCCCCCCTCCCTCCTTGCCATCAACCCACGCGGCCTCGTCCCCGCCATCCGCCACGGCCCCACCTGGTCTACGCACGAATCCACGGTCATCATGGAGTACCTGGAAGACATCGCGGCCGGCCGGCCGCTGCTGCCCACGAACCCGCAGACGCGCGCGACGTGTCGTCTCTGGACCGACCATGTCAATCGCAACATTGTGCCTGCGTTCTACCGGCTGCTGCAGGCGCAGGAACCCGACGACCAGGTTTCCCACGCAGCCGAGTTGCGCGAGGAGATTGGGAAGTTGGTCGATGCGGCGCATGCGGAGGGTCCGTTTTTCCTGGGGCAGCATTTTGGGTTCGTGGACGTGCAGATTGCGCCGTGGGTTGTTCGGTTGAAAAAGGTGCTCGGGCCGTATCGGGGGTGGCCTGAGCCTGAGGAGGGGACGCGTTGGAAGGCCTGGGTTGAGGCGATTGAGGGCGAAGAGAGCGTGAGGAGGACGACTAGTGAGGATGCGTTGTATTTAGATAGTTATGAGCGGTATGCGGAGAATAGGCCGGGAACTAGTAAGGTGGCGGAGGCGGTTAATGCGGGGAGGGGGTTGCCTTAGGTGGGGGAGGGTAGATGGTGTGGTTTTGGCGGGTTTGGGTGGTTCGGTGTATATATGTGGGTGGGTTTTCCGTAAGCCTAGGGCGCACCTTTGATACAAGACCTTTTGGAGCTCTATAAATATTATATGAATCGATAACCCCTAAACCAGCGTATCGCTTCGAACTCTGCGGTTTAACAGCTCCAAGCGTACCAGCACCTAGAAGTTAGAAGTCGAAACATTACCTCGTGCGCGGCCCTGTCATGTACAAACCCTACCTTCTATCTTGTTCAGTGTAGGTAAAACGCCCCTCTCTATTGTATACCTCGACAGTTGTATGCCATGCGAAGCATATCAAAAGAAACTCCTACTATATAAACCTTGACAAAGAGATACTATTTGAGAAGGAACCTGGGATGGTGGGTGGTGAGACTGTATGTATGATATTGTATGCAATGATACCCGTTGCGAGCAGCGTGGCGAGCAGCAGGTAACGTGGGAAGAATGGAAGTGCAGTCCTTTAACAAGGACTCACTTAGCTTAGAGAAACATGTTATTTAGATACACTAGCTATCGCATTAACCGTCAGTCTGGTATAACGTCTTGCGTTTAGAGGACTTTAAACGTTAGAACTTATATTAGGGGGGGGGGGGGGTTTCTGCTAGGTTAATGTCGTGAGTTAGTATTCACTACGCGGGGACGAAATTAGACGTAGCTTGGAAATTGGGGTTTGCATGGGTTGGGATGATATGTGGATATTGAATGGGTGGGTGGGCTCATCGTCTTCCTTAGGACTTTCCAGGCCATCACAGTCCCAATCATCCCGCACCTAGCGTGCGAAGATGGAATTACGATGCTAAATCCTCGCAAGTCTGGTACGTGGTCACCCCGGCTCAAGCTCCAGAAGAGATTCTTCGAGGCGGTCGAGGTTGCCCTTCCCATTTGCCATCCGGCGAGCAGTCTGTTTAATTGACGACAGGCGATCCAGAATATCCAAGGTAAATTTTGCTTCGGAATTCTCCGGATGTGCCACGTCCTGTATCCTAGGGAGAACCACGCACGCTTTGCTCTTTCGTCCACTGGGAAATTGAAGAGCATTGTGTACGAGTACTGGACGGCTATTTGGATATTCCAGTAGACGTTTGATAGCAGCCTCAGCGACTCCAATACTGCGATATCCGTGCCGATGCTGTCGACGCCATGGCCCACCATCTCCACCGTAGCGGGACCGTGGGAGCCAATGAAGCTGATAATCTCCCGGGCACGTGGTAGGTGTTCCAGAATCAGAGTGTCCGACTGTCGAAACTCCATACATTGAAGTATGAGCGTTTCGTACCAAAGCCAGGTGTGGGTAAGATTATCTGGGTCCTGCACAAAGCAGGTTGTTTCTTTGCACAGCGCCCCGAATTTTTGCTCGAATACATTAAGACACGAAAGTTCCTCGGTGAAGCTTATCTTGTCAGAGATAACGTTGATATGGGTGGCTCCTGTACGCCTCTGGTAGAAAAGGATAACATGGTATGGACGTGGAGGTGGTGGGTGCAAAATCTCCACGAATCGAGGGCAGGTCGTGTCAGGAACATACCCTGTCACCTTGAACTCTTCCGGTGTCGTTGGGCGGACAAAGGTAGGCGTTGGCGGTGGCACACCAAGAAGCCTCGAAGGTCTGAAGTCAAGAAAGCGTACGCCGTAGATTATTGTTCGTCGGAAGCTAGCCGGAAACCTACTGTACATGTGCAATACGTATCGCGAAATGTGGTGGCTCACGTCGCAGCGCCCAATGGTGCGGCCATACCAATATGCCACTGCCTCTAAGCTCATGTGTACTTTGGTGTCGTCACCGCGGTGCATGATTGACCGCAGAATCAACTTCCTATCGCGCACGTTGCTGCTTAGAACCCAGTTGGACTTGATCCGGGGTATGATAAGGCTCGCAAGATCAATCCTGGCATCTGTCAGGTCTTCAGACCATAAGTCGAAAAACTAGGAATGATGGCTTGCATGAGCGGGGTCGTTGGAAGCGAGGTTGTTGGAAGCGGTGTCCTTTGGAAGCGGGGTCGTTGCTTGTGGGAGGAGGGCTGTGACTTTAAGATGGAGTTGATATCGCGTTCAGCCGACTGCCAATGTACTTGAGACTCTCGTTAAAGTCCCTGCCCTGCAGAGCACAATCACACTAGGCGAGACGCGATCCTTTCTCGTGAAAAGTGTTGACGAAGGAAGTCTCGAGAAGCAGGCTCGCCCGTTGTCATCACGCTCGCTATGTTGGCAGCCGCGATGAGACCGCAGTTGTTTGTTAGTTCCGCAGTCCCGTCTATCTGAGAGATTGACAGTCCTTCGGCTTATGTCGAGGCAGAGGGGCCTTCACACGACCAATCTGCCGAAGTGCTGGAAAGGATGAAGGAAACCTTGTACACGATCTCTCGGGCAGTGCTCTCCAGGTTTTTGCGGTATTCTTTCGACATGAGCGAGTTGTAGCTGGTGATGACGCCGGCCGATTATATTCGCGCAACTGCTCAGTGAAGGGGCAGATGTACCAGCGCAACCACATTGGTAACCGAGTCCCGGATTGCCCATGGGAATTCAAGGCGGTTACTTGTAGGATCGACGCCATTGAGCAGCTGGAACTTGTGTATGGACCAAACCTCACATACTTGGATGGCTCCCATCGTCTGATGTGAACGTGCTGACGTTGAAGTCTAAAGTGTTGCCATAGATCATTCGCCCGGGTGCCAGCGACAAGAGCGCGTCGGAAGTGACGTATCCGTCTTTGTCTTGTCGAACCTTCACGGGGAGCATCGTCTCCCCTGGAAGGAATCTATCAAGAGCCCAGATAGTTCTTATAATGAGCTTCGATGTATGACAGTCTGCCGCGGCCCGCGTGCGAACCTGTTGGACTTCTTTGATAAAAGTTGCGGTGGATGTAGGTAGTAATAGCCCATATTTGAGATTAGGACCGTCGATCGTGAGCGGAGTATCCTTTGAACCGGGTATGCCGCTGTCCTGCAGACTCTGGTCATCTGTGATACTCTCTTCATGTGCCCCTGAAGCCGCCCATGCCCGCCAGCCCTCCATCATCCGTCTTGCTCTCCTCTCGTGTCCAGAACCCCTCACGTATCCAGACCCCCGCCATCCCTCCCGCTCTCCTTTTATGCGCAAGTGTTCGATCAACGCGTCGCTCCGCCAGTACCAAAATCTGGTCGCTGGTTGCTGCAGGAACACACAACACAACGTTAGAAACCCCGGCGTATGCACAAGCCGGCGGGATTGGCAGGCACATCCGGCGTGACTCTTTCTGTAAAAGAATGTGCTTAGGAAAGAAGCCAAAGCACACTAAATCCCACCAAAGGTCTATAGAACCAGCCAAACGTACGACTCTTAGGGATGTGAGGGTACCTAGGACCTACTATCATATAAATGACTTATTTCCTCAGAATTACTAACCTACTGCGAGGGTGCGGGCGGGCTTGCGGGCGCGGTCTGCAAAGTTGTACAAATACGGAAGTTCGTTGTCGACGAACGGCCTCTATCGATCACTCAGTCTTTCTTTCTTTCCCTCTTTCTTCTAAAGTATGCAATGCAAGGCAATGCAATGCAATGTAAAGTAATTAAAATGTAAATTCGACAACATTATCGATGCAAGCAAGCAAGGACGGAGGAAAAAAGAAATGAAAATGAACATTGGGGGTATCTAGATAAACCAGCCTAACAGACAGACAGGCAAGATAATGCATCGCATCAAACTCGGCAGTGGGTGGGGGGAAAGTCCTACACGCTTGCACTTTGCGTATCCGAAACCCCTCCTCCTCTATGTCTCTCTCTCTCTCTCTCAAGTATTAGATATAGAAACTCTTGATGCACTACCTTTCTCCGCGCGGGCACTAAATGGTACCTAGAACCGGCACCTAGAACTAGAATCTCGCGTCTTCTTGATGCTTGTGGACCTTTCTCTTTCTCTTATGAACAACCAACAACCGACGTATCTGTCTCCATCTCTTGTCCACTAGATTCTCCCTTGAATATGTAGATTGTGTGTGTGTGTAGAAGGGGGATCTACCACCGCCGTGCTTGGAGTAGGTGGGGCAGTGGAAGAAAGGAACGAAGGAGGATGTGTTACTCAAACACCATAGCAACAAGCACATGCTTGCCGTCATAACTCCAGTACGGATGGGAATCCAGCGCCTGGTTTTCCTCGAAGATCTTGCCGCCGTAGACGATGCGGACTGACGCGAAGGGGTTGATCTGTTTCGACTCGTTAGCCCAACACCCACACCCCAAAGCTATGGGGAGCGAAGGAGAATGAGACCAACATACCTTCGCCTTAGCCTTGAGGTTAGCAATCAAGCTGCCCACCCTCTCCCCCTTCCTAATCCCCACAACAACATCCCTCCCATCCGCACTAAGCCTACACCTCACCTTAACCCTCTCCCCCAATTCCCCCTCCCCATCCTCCTCTCGGTCGATAACCACCTCCTTCCCTTTCCCGCCCCCAGACCCCATACTCTCCAAGCTTCCCTCCTCAACCAGCCCCTCCGGCTCTACAACAATCCACTCAGGAACCCTATACCACTCACCCCTGCGATCGAAAACGCCCTTCCAAAGACACCCATTCGGACACGTGCACTCCATGGCATCCAGCAGCGCCTGCGCCTCGCCCACATCACCCTCCTGCAGACTCTGCACCATGAGCCGCATCGCGGACCAGATGGCCGCCTCGCCCGTCGTCCGTGTGTCCCACCAGTCCTCCCGTTCCTTGTCTAGCCGCCGCCGCGTCCAGAGCGCGTGGGTCGAGTCCGACAGCGGCGCGACGTGCACGTGGGTGTGGTGCGAGCCGTCTGTGGGCGAGGAGCCGAGGGTTGAGGGGAGCTTGGAGCGGTGCGAGGGGTCGATCGGTTTGAGGGGAACATTGGGGCGCGCTTCGGGCGTGGGGTGCGTGGTGTGGGAGTGGGAGTGCGAGGCGCGCGGGGAGGCGACGGATGAGTTGCGGGTTGGGGACGCGGTGGCGATGTGTCTGGAGGAAGCGTCTGGCGCGCCTTCGGTCGAGGAGACGGGCGGATAGGGCGAGGCGTCGTCGCCGGCTTCGCGGGAGCTGCAGCAGCCCTGATGATGGGTGGGTTAGCTTGTGGTGCTGAGACGGAGGGAGGTTGGAAGGCCTGCGCATGCGCGCATCACGCTGGGATGGGAGCTTGGAGGAGCTATCGCACGAGCATTCCGCGCAGGCACGATGGCACCCTTGAGCTCCGCGGTCCCTCGTCTCTCATCCAAGAGCCCCCAAGCTGTCTCAAACGTCCCATCCACCCAAGACACGAGCTCAGCATAGCTCTAAAACAACTCACCATATCGAGCTTCAGCCTCGTAACCCGCGATAACGATACAAGCGGGCGAACAGTAGCCGCTACGGCCCAAATATCCACATTAAAAAGAGCGGTATTCGTATATTCGTGCGCGCGCGCTCCTCAGCGCAAACATGGAACTGCGAGGTTGCGCGGTCGCGTGGCTGCGGGGAAGCTGGGCTGAGTGAGGTCCAAGGGTACGAGGGTACACGGCCAGGCCAAGGTTCACATTATGTACTGCGGCATCCACCGATCATCGATTGCAAGTCGAGAACCGCCACTAATGCCGCTAGGATTGCATTGGGATTCCCTAAAACGAGCCAAAGCGAAGAACAGCGCATCCCAAATTTCTACACGTCATACGACTGCAGTCGCCTCAACACGATTCGCCGTCACCAATCCAACAGCCATCACCTCAGGTACCAGGAGCTCAAGAAACCCACATTTTTCAATTATTATTACGTTGAGTGCCCTAGTGGCCGCTTGTACAGAAATCCTAATAAGGCTGTACGCAGGGTATCAGGGGGTATTGCGCGATAAACAAGCAAGCAAAAGGCAGCCGATTGCAACCAAACGGACATTGGTATCAAAATGAGAGAAACAAGTGCAGAGTGGTATCAATCTAGACAAAAACAGTTGGCCGGCGTAAACACTGAATAGACAAAATATGACAATCCGACAAACATGTCAATGCCGCAGATGTGCTACCCACGATGAGAGCGAGCGAACGGGAGTTGGTCCGAAAGGAAATGGGGTATATAGGAGAGTCGATATGCGAGGAAGCTCAGGTCCAAGATCTGCGCCCGAATCCGAGGAGATACTGGGGGTATTGGTCGTGGTAGCCGTGCGGTCAAACAAGGGAGTTGGGTTGTCTTTGCTTTTCCGTCATTCCTTCATGGCTGTCGTTGAGAAAAGTGGGGTCTTCCCACCATACCTTATGCAGTGGAAGCGACTTGGGGCGTGCTTTTCGGAGCCTGCCCTACTGTAACCGCATCCGGGACGACGTCGCCAATGGCGGCCTGCTCAGCGGGAACGGCCGGAGCCTCGGGCTCCTTCTTCTCCTCGGCGGGAGCAGCCTCGGTCTTCTCCTCCTTGGGCTCGGCGGCCTCCTCGACCTTGGCGGGAGCGGCGACCTCCTTCTCCTTCTTGGACTTGCCAGCCTTGCTGGCGTTGCGGAAGAGGCCCTTCAGACCCTGGGGCTTCTCCTCGCCATCCTTCTCCTTCTTGACGGAGCCACCGAGAGCGCCGAAGATGGAGCCACGCTTCTTCGTGGCGGTGGAGGCCTCAGCAGCAGGCTCCTCCTTCTTCTCCTCCTTGGTCTCCACAGGCGTCTCAGCAACAGGCTCGACGGGGGCGACAGGAGCGGGAGTCTCCTCAACCTTCGGGGCCTCTTCGGTCTTGGGTGCCTCGGGGGCCTTCTCAGTAGAAGGCGACTTGACCTTCTCCTTGTGGCTGCCCAAGAACTTGCCGAAAGAGAAGTGCTGCTTCTCCTTGGCGGGGGTAGTGGGCGTCTTGGTCTCAGCAGGCTTCACCTCCTCCGTCTTGGGTGCCTCGGTGGTTCCGTCGGTGGCCGGCGCAACGGGCTCGACGGGGGCAGCGGCGGGTGTCTCCTCGCTCTTCGGGAGCTCGTCGAGCTTGGGAGCCTCAGCGGACACCGGCTCAGGCTCCTTGGGAGGAGGCACAAGATCGGCCTCCTTCTTCTCGTGGGTCGGGCTCTTGAGCTTCTCGACGAAGTTGCCGAAGATGGACCCGCGCTTGACGGGCTTGGGCTTCTCCTCCTTCTTCTCCTCTGGAACGACTGCGGCCTTGGTCTCCTCGGTGGGTTTGCCAGCTTCCTCGGTGACAACGGGGGCAGTGACGGGCGCGGCGGTTGAGGCTATTCATGTTAGTTTTATACTTGAAGAGATTGCGGGAGTAAACATACGCTCAG
The DNA here is from genome assembly GCA_010405425.1 of Lentithecium fluviatile CBS 122367. Classification (NCBI taxonomy): domain Eukaryota; kingdom Fungi; phylum Ascomycota; class Dothideomycetes; order Pleosporales; family Lentitheciaceae; genus Lentithecium; species Lentithecium fluviatile. The sequence continues at coordinate 416,749 of MU005576.1, read as the reverse complement.
CGACAACGGCCGGGGTCTCACCCTCCTTCTCAGCCTTCTTCTCCTCCTTTTCTTCGGCCTTCTCAGTCTTCTTCTCTTCGACCTTCTCCTCAACCTTGTCCTTCTTGCCGAGGAAGGTGCCGAAGATGGAGGAACGCTTGCCGCGGGAGGCAGAGCGGCTCTTGCTCTTGGCCTTCTTCTTCTTCTTTTCCTCGTCAGAAGAGCTGCTGGAGGAAGATCCAGCGCGGGCCGGAGCAGTCTCGGCGGCAGCAGCAGAGGTCTCTCCCTCCGCGGGCTTGGGGGCAACCTCGGTGCTCTTCTTGGGGGTGGAGCCCGTAGCGGGAGCGGCTAGCGTGGCCGGTTTGCCTTAGTGGTGTCAGTGCGTCTGTGCCGCGGGAACAAGCGAATGCAACGACCATCTTGACGCGACGTGCCGTGCATTGCATGAAAAATAAATAGAAGTCATCACTTACGAAGCTTCTCAAGCTCCTCCTTGTAGCTCTCGCTGGAGACGATGCCCTCCTTCGCAGCCGTGGCCTCTTCGATGGCCTTCTCAAAGGCGACGTACCAGCCGTTGCGCTCGACCGAGTTCTGGGCCTCGAACGAGTGCTTGCCACCATGCAGCTTGAAGTGGAAGGCAATGGTGCCATCCTTGCTGAGCTCAGTCGCATCGGCCTACATTTGTTAGAAAACGTTCATCTCCTGAAAATTTGCAAGTCCGTGCATACCAAGTTCAAAACACCCGCAGGGGTCTCCTTCTGGTCAGCGTGCTTGGCGAAGAAGACGAGGCCCTTCCCGGTGACGCTCGACCAGGCCGCCGTTGGGTTGGCAACCTCGGCCTTCTCGCCGCGCAGGTAGTGGGTGAGGCTGGATGTTGGGACGGCAGCCTCCTCACCGAACCAGAAGTACTTCTTCGAGTAGCGGAAGACGCTGGTAGTTGTTAGCGATGGCATTCAATGTGTGGCAGCTGTCTGGCTAAACTCACTTCTTCAGGCCAGGCGCCTTGTAGCCGAGCGCACCGCTATAGATGGGCTCGACGGGCTTCTCCTCTTTCTTCTCCTCAGCCGGAGCTGCGGCTGCAGCCTCACCCTCGACCTTGGGCGTCTCCTCTGCCTTGGGCTCGACTGCAGCCTCGGCGGGCTTCTCCTCGGTCGCTGGGACCACGGGCTCGGCCGGAGCCGCAACGGGAGCGACGGGCTCGACGGTGCTGGCCTCGGGGGCGACAACAGGCTTCTGCTCAACAGCGGCGGACATGTTTGCAATGTGCGTGTGCGGTTGCGGAACTTGCAGGTATGGCGTGTGGTGTGGTGTGGAGTGGAAGGCGAGGGAGGTGGGTGGAGCAAGCTCGCGGGTTGTGAATTACAAAGGCGTACTGAAAGAAGAAGGCGCGGTGCCGGCGAATATATTCGGCAGAGGCAGGCTCGACTGTGTTTGAGTCCGAGCAGAAGTGTGTGGAAAGGACAAAGGAAGGCGAGCGAGAGCCAAGGGCCGCTGGAGCTTTAAGGTGATGGGTGGTTGCTAGGGGCGTGGGTGCAGGGATCTCAATCGAAATTGGTGCTCCAGCACGTCCGCTGGGCTGCCGCCGAGGACCCGCTTGCCGCAACGCTCCTGGCCTGCGCGCCGTCGAATTAACGCGACTCGACTGCGTACATGGCCTTATGCACCGCTGAAACATAGCCATGTGCAGCCGCCACTCCAGAGCTCTCCGCGAGCCAGAAATGCTGCTGGAGAAAAAACAGACGTTGCGGCGGGCAGCGGCAGCAGTGTGCACGCCGTCCGATGGTGCCATGGTCTGCTATCTGTGCAAGAGGTCGCATGACTGCATGCCCCTCCTCGCAAGATCCCCTCTCCATGTCCGGCCTGTGACATGCCCTCATGAGACATGGCAAACGGCGGCCTCGATGTCTGCCGCACGCCGCCATCGGCCAGAGTGGTTGCAAGTCCTGCATGCAACGTGACTGGCCGCATCGAGAGAGCTGATTGTATCATTGACCAGCCGTTTGCCCTCATCGTACTCGATCTGCGGCTGCCTGTAGCTGGAGCATGGAGGTGGTAGCAGGCCATCAGGCTACAACGGTACGCAGCCCACGCCGTGAGCGGCTGTTGGACTTCTCGAGACGGCTGTTCGGTGCTGTCCCAAGTACCACGCCCGCCACACCTTTTGCCGTGCAACACCACCAGCGCATTTATCCCACCCATCGCCAACCTCTCTGCCTCTGCACAACTCCAGCCTGCTGAGCTGCGATGGCCGCCGGCCCAAGCTCGGGACTAGGCGGCATCTGTCTAGCGGGCCTCGTTTGGCGCACTCTGGCGCACCCCCGCGGCGAATGGGAGCCCCCTTTCCATCGCCGATCCCCGTTTACAGCCAGACCCTTGCGCCTAACGCTCTGGTTGCCTTGGCGAAGCTGGCCGCCCACCTCACGCTATCACGAGGGTCGCCTGCGTGAGGTCTAGCGCGCGAGACGTGCATCATCCAGCTAGCGCTGGCTTCATCACCGAGCATAAACCCGCCCTCCCGCAGTCGCAAACTTTGAAACGGAAAGCTGAACGTCTGCTGGTCCATGGCACCGCAGCCGGCACCAAACATGGACTGCCTGGCGCGTCGCCTGTGTGAGGGCCGTACAACGCTGCATGGTGACGGAAATGTCTGCTCGGTATATTGGAGATCTGTGAGGGGCACTTCCAGATCGAAGCGTGGGAAGCGTCGACATGGGTGGTGTGATTGATAAAAGGCCCTGGCCGATCCGCAAAGGGCCGCCCAGAACCTCGCCCGTGAGTCGCGCTCACGTGAAAAGGGGTACCCCGGGCCCAACCACACCAAACACTGTTTGACAGTCCAGAACGGCAGAACCGTGGCCCAGCTTGCCACACTTGCCACCGCGACGACGTGTCACATGTGTTCGCCAATTCCCGTCGTCTCGTCTCACACAGAGGATCCTCTAACGGCATATCCAACGTGAAAGGCGGACTTGTCGTCCGTCCCATCGCGCTTCGCACGGCATCCTGATAAGAGGCCGCTGAGACCAGCATCAAACTAACCGACCAATCTCCAGCCGCGACACACACCGCCACAAGGTCGCTAGATTGAAAATTCCCCAACAACACGCTGCCTCGGCGCGGCGCGAGCAGACCCTTGTGACTGGAGTTGTGCTTGAATTATTCGCTTCTATGTTTCATTATTCTCATGGTATAACATTTCCCATGCCCCAGCCGCACTTTACATCTCACGCGCCACATACCATGTCCAACGTCCGGCCAACACATCTGCCATTTGCTTTTTGCGAGATCGCGGGACGCCAAATCTCGCAACATGTGAGGGTGCTGAGCGAGATGTGGATCGTGGGCTTTTTGGGACTACCAAGGTTCGCGTGCCGAGCCGTTAACATTAGCAATGTCCAAGTCGCAAACCACGGCTCCACGATGCAACCGGACTACCGCCTCCAATAGTAAGTTGCAGCAGCGACTCAAGCTGCCTGCGGGACTGCTGACGCCGAAACTGCTTCGCAAAGGATGGAGGTTTGGAGATTCGCGGCGTCGGGGCCTTCGCCAATCGACGTGTCCGAACGACTTCCAATTCTGCTCGCCATCTCACCATCAGCAACAGCCCATTGATGACCCGAGTCGTCGGTGCCGTTTATTATTTCCAGCTCTTACGCATGTAGCAGCTAATTTAGACAAAACAACTGTCCAAACATAACTCCAGCTTCCAGACTTTTCCTTCCACCACCTTCAATCACCGCAAACATCCACCAATACCCTCGCTGACACCGCGACGATCAAACAGCCAGCCTCGCGTGAGAGATCTCATCGGAAATGACTCTGTTGCGGTCGAATTAAGCTCATCCTCTCGCCTCTCTGAAAGAAGAAAAAGCATGCGGGTGCGGGAACGTGACGTGCCTTCCTTTTACGGCAGAGCGTGACAAGCTATCGCCCTACCAAACGACATCTGGAACTCCAGCTGATATGACGCTCCGAAACATGCCTTTCTGTTCCGACGCGTCGGAACTGCCCACGAACGCTCTGAAGCACCGAGTGGAAAAGTCTCCAATGTGGGTGTGCGCATCTGCGAATTGGACTTGCCTCAGGTCACCGCCGCAACCACAAGCCCAATTGCAAACAAGGCAGTAAGGAAATCCTATTACTTCAACCTCATGGATCTTCCTACTTCACATCCTCGCTACCAGATACCTTTCCTCCCCATGTGCATGTCACAAAGCAACAAGGGTACCCCATCTTTTTGTCCGAGCATTGCGTATCGACAAGTACCCGCCATGGGGCTGCCAGCAAAGCATACAAGCTCCCCGCATTCTTCTCCCAACAGGACGATTTTAATTCAGTCTCCTTGGCAGTTACAGATTCATTAAATTGGTTGTAAAAGACTCTAGTAAACGCTACCACAAACTTCGCAAACTTTCTTCTCATCATGATCCTGCTCATCGTCGTCATCATCGCCATTATCGCTATCGTCGCCATCATCATCGCCATCATCGCCATCATCATCGCCGTCAACATAGTCCTCATCATTATCGTAGTCAGCATCGTCCTCATCAATATCACTGTCAACATCGTCCTCATCCTCTTGATTCAAAAAATCGTCCAATGTAGCCGCACGCCGCAATGAATAGTTTAGACTGCTGTCCGATTCCGCCGACTCTGATTCAACATCTTCCATCTCCGCGATCGATCGACGCCATTGATCCACACAGCTGGAGAGCCACGGTCGCAGGTAATTCATCGCCCAGAAGTGAAGATTCTCGATGATAACACACAGCTTAACGTTATCTAAAACAACCCTTAAGTCTCCTTCCCATATGCAACGCATTCGCTAAATTGATCAGCACAAGCAAAAGAAAAGTGTTGTGTAAAGGCATCATACATATTTATAGCGGCGACCGGCTTCAACCTCGGTCACATATGCAACCCACACTTTACTCTTGGGCCCGGTGAACGTCATGCAAACAACTGGACGAATGTCGTCTAGTACTGGAGTAGATCGCCCACCTGCAGCAGCGTTGGCGAACAGAGTCAAACAGACGGCTGCTGCATTGGCAGCTTGGCAGTACAGGAAATCCTCGACGCAGGTGCCGATTTTGCCGTGATGCTTCCATTCACAAACAGCCCATGGAAAACACGCTCGATCCTTAAAGGAACCCACGTCGTAAAACTTTTTACACGGACTGGAAGTGAAGCCGAACTGTGGAATCCTGTCCCTCCTCGCGAGTTTCCTAGCGAGTTCTGGGTACTCCTCGTACAATTGACTTAGTCGTGTTACACTGAAGTTTTCAATATAATCATCCGCGCTCAAGGGCCCGCATTCGGCGTCGCCTTGCAAGTATGCATGGAAACTGAGGTAAAGGTCCGGTTTTGGTGCCGTCAGCTCGAAGTGTGTTTGTTGACAATATTCTTTGAGGACTTCTCTGCCGAAATACCAGATATGGTCAGATTCACTGTCCAGTTGCATTAGCGTGTTTTTGAGTTGAGGAATGAGTACTTTTGTACACTCTAAATCGTTTGAGCGCATTCACAGCTCTTCGGTTGTATGTTGCACCTTCCTCCTTTCTCGCCTGTTCCCTCAACCTTTCGAAAACACAGTCCTTGATAACTTCAGTCCAACGGTCCTCATCTTTTGACCGAATATCATCTGCCTTCTTCTTGATTCTTGATGCTAGGTCGAAATTTGCCTCACAGCGTCTGATATCGTACCGATCTATGAAGCCCTGGTATCTATAGGGGTGAGATTTTTCTTTCGGCAGCTTCTCAGGTATCACAATGTGATCTCTCTCTGTTGCTGATAAGTGATCTTTGTCTTGGTGGTCTAATTCCTCCTGACCACCCAGTATCAACGTTAGAAAACATTTCGTAATCAATCCATATTCAAGCATTAACTTACCCAACGCTCATGGGAAATGACATGCTTGAAATCAATAAGATATTGCGCGAGAATTCTAGCCTGGGGACTCTCCCGTTTCAACTCCTCGAGGGTCACGACCTGTTCGGAGAACTCAATACCAGCGCTCTCCAGTGCGCTTGCATTAAGAACGCGCTTCATGCCGCCTGCATAGGAATGAAAAAGATCTTTGTAAAATTACCAAATAACAATGGAAGAAAGAGCAGACCGCTGCATCAATGTTGACATGCAGTGAACACTTTATGCTATACTCCTTCTTTCGAAACTGTGCCACATAGAACTGACAAGGCCATATTGCAGCTAAAACTAGACCAAGTCCGAAAGGTACAGAAGTGAACCATGCGGGCGGTTGGATCACGTACGAAACTCGGCGTGTGATTGGTTGTACTCATCCGGAAGCGGTAGAATGCCCTCGTTTTCAATAGAACGATGATGCAGCCTCCTGTTTCCAGTCTATAAAGGAAGGCGGTAGAGTACGCTCTAAATTAGCTGCTGGTGCGCCGCTGCAAAGGATTCTTATCCCTACACGATGCTGCGGATGCCTCAGGTCCTCCCAATCGCACCTGTAAGGCATGGATCACTAGGCAGGAGGTAAAAGAGGATAGAGCGGAGTCAAGAGCACCTAAGGTAGGATCAAAGTACGCAGTAGAGACAAGACGAATCGGTGCTAGGCAACTATTAGAAGGCCCGCACCAATCATGAGAAATATATGCAGGGTCAGAAGTACCTTAGGTAGCTCGGCTAGCCCCCACCTAGCCACCGCTGCTTAGATTGTGCGAGATATGCACGGTCGTGTAATCTCACAAGCCTTTCAAGGTTGGTGACACCTTACAATTACTCGGGCTCGGGAAACTGCCTTCATCATCAATATAGCCCCCCCTTCGGCCCATCGATTCCAACTTGCTCGAATCAAATTACCTCAACCCTGACACCCTTCACATCCTCCCAAAGATCCTCCGCAACAGACATCAGCTCCTCTTCCAGCGGACCCTTCCCAATCCACCCCATAGTCTCGACAACCTGCTCGACTCGACTCGCTCCCAGAATAATCCCATCCCCATCCCCTAACGCAGAATGATGCGCGAGCCACCGAGTCGCGACCTCAGCAGGAGAAAGACCCCGCTTCCGCACCGCATCGTCAAACTTCTTCATTCCAGCATGCAACTCGGACGCCCCGAAATTCTTGTTCATGATTGGGCCCAGCGGGTTCGATGCGTCGAAACGGGTGCCTTCTACTTGGCCTGTGGAGGCTTTACCGGTTAGGAATCCAGCTGCCAGAGGCCTATCGAATGTCAAGGTCGTTCCAGGCATGTGAGGCTTCACTCATGAACGCACCGAAAGCCTATAAATGCTATCCCGTGAGCACGCAGTATCGGCAGCAGTTTCGTTTCCATGCCTCGAGTAATGAGATTGTAGTCTCCCTGGTAACAGCTCGGCTTCTGCAACCCCTTTTCTTCGCAGATGCGAAGCATCTCCTCCAGCATTGCGGGCGGCACGTTCGATACACCCCACTGCGTGCGTTTGTGAGTAATGTCTCGACAATCTGGCTTCTCTTACATAAGATGGAAGCAAACTCACCGCCTTACACCGCCCCCGCTTAATCTGTTCATTAAAATTCCGCACCTGTTCTTCCAACGGCGTCGTCGGGTCTGCGCGATGCGCATACAATACATTAACCTAACCGCCTCATCAGCCCCTGCTAACAAACCCCACGGTCCCGCCTCATCCAAAAGTCCCTATCCACCCCTACACACAAGACAAATCGAAAAGAAACATACCCTCTCCCTCCCCAACCGTCCCAAACTCCCCGTCACACTCCCCTCCATGGCTTCCCACCCCAAATCCCCACCCCCGTCCGTCCCCGTATCCGTATACACCTTGGTATCCACCACAAACCCCTTACTCACTTCTGCGGTCTCGCCAATTAGTTGCTCCGAGCGGCCTGGGTCCAGCGGCGGATACCGCGGTGCTGTGTCCAGTCTGTGGATGCCGAGGGAGGGCAGGGTGGTAAGGAGGGGTGTGAGGGATGAGGGGGTGGAGAGGTGGGGAGGGGACATGCCGAATGTGGCGGTGCCGAAGAGGAGGGCTGGTGGCATTTTTGCTGTTGCTGTTGCTGTTGCAGACTGGTTTGGTTTGTGGTGGTTGGATGGCGGGCGGGCGGATGAGGTCGGTCGTCGGTTAGCCCGGTGGTAGGATTGAGGTGTAAAAATATTGTACAAAGGGGACTACGCCGCATGAGGCATACCGATGACGTAGATGCGCTTTGTTATGTTGAAGAAGATTGTTAGGGTTAAAAGCTGCTGGGTTTGCATAATTCGTTGGGGGAAATAGACTACGATGATGACGGCGTTTCGCCAGTGCCGAAGCTAGGTCGCTGCGGAAGTGCGACGTAGACGGACGACTCGAGGTTGTAGGAGGTATGGTGGCACATCTGCGAGCCGTGCAATGAAGTGGGAGAATGAATGGTGTGGATAGAACGCTGCTGGGTTTGCACAATTAGCTGGGAGAAATGAAATAACGTGGGACAGCAGCCGCCGCACGAATAGTGGGTGGGTGACCTCTCCGGTCCGCCAGGCTGCCGCTTTGGTGGCGGCGGCGCTATGGTGCTTGCGGCATCAACGGTGAGGGAAGCGCGGTGGAGGATGAAAGAGAAGGAACGAATCAGAGAGAATCAAGCATATGAGAGAGAAGGAAATGAATGAATTGATGGGTCGGAAAAGATATTTACCCAACAGATTGACCTACGGTTGCCATCTTCGTCGCTGGAAGGTGGGTTGCTGGTTGCAGGAGATTTTGTGAAAAGGTCGCGACGGTAGACGAGGAAGCCTGCACGTTGGTGGGAGGTCAGATTGCACGCCGAGCAGGTGTCGCTGTACCTCTCACAATCCCGCAATCTGTGCCTGCAAGCCCGCACCCTTGCGGTGGGTAGGTCTTACGAAATATGTACGGCTTGTTATATATGCACTATTTCTATCTCACACCATCTATTCATACCATAAAGGAAATAGTATATCGAAGGAAGGGATCCCGCTAGGTCCGCCTGTTGTGCCTGCCTATCCCGCGCCTAAAGAACCAGATTTTCTCGTCCCGTCCCGCATTGAGATGGCAATCGAGTGAGTGGGTTACATTACACAGCAGTCTAGATCGACTACTGTACCTCTACCTCCGCTTTCCCCGTCCCTTACCTTGCCCCTCCTTCCACCCATCACTCAACAAAAGTGACAACGGCGGTGGCAAATCGCCCCTCGAACCTACCCTCTTCAATACATCCCCATGTGCCTCCCACCACCCCAGCATCCGAAGGAGATGTATAAGCACTCTCCCCATACTTCGCAGCTTCCCACCTCATCTCATCCCTTAGCCTCTCCTGCTCCTGCCCCCTTTCCTTTTTCTTCTTTTGCTCTTCCTCCTTTTCCCTTTTCCTTTTACTCTTCTTCCTACCTTTTCCCTCCCCCTTCCCCTCCCCTTTACTCTTACCTTCACTCCCAATCCCGCTCCCAGTTCCACTCCCAGTCCCAGGCGCCAATTTTCCTGGATTGCGTTCTTTCGTCGACCTATGCACCCTCACTCTAACCCTCTTCTCCCTAAACGCATACCCCGTCTGCGCCTCCTTGTCGCACTTCCCCTGCGAGGCGTCGTGCGGATCACACCAGAAGCCTGTTAGGAAGAGGATTTCTTCTGTTTCTTCTTGGGAATCTGGGTGGCCTTGTGCGGCGGTTGAGGTTGGTGTTGAGGTCGGTGTTGAGGTTGAGATTGAGGTTGGCTAGGAGGAGTTGGGCCCCGGATAGAGAGAGGAGAGGCCGGGGAGGTAGAGAGACGAGGAGGAGGTTGTATGTGGGATGGATGTGGATGACCATGGTGTGGAGGCCTCGGGGAAGAGGGAGGTGGCGGTGATGGGGCGTGGGAATGTTGATGGGTCCAGGGTAGGGCTGTGGGTGAGGACCGAGGAGGAGGGGATAAGGCGGGGAGGAGAGGGCCAGGTGGAGGAGGTGGAGGTGGACCGGAGTGTGAATGAGGACGCTTTCCCTGCCGTTCCCGCTGCCCGTTCTGCCTCCTCCATATTCGTCTCCGTATTCAGCGCTTGCATGTGTGAAGTCAGCGGCAGGGGTTTCCGTCTCGGTACGACAGGTATGCGGCTAGCGCATGTATTATGCGCAGCATCCGTCGCAGAAGCAGTCGTAGAATTGGTCGCTCCCCCATGTCCTTCTCCCATCCTACCCCTCCCCTCCCTCTCTCTGTCATCCACCCGCTCCCAGCCCTCCAATCCCCAAACCTCGAAAGCTGCTTGTGGGTAGGCATATTTCTAAGCGGCGGTGGACCCATAGCATCCATCTCCATCCCCAAGTTCCTCTCAGTACTCATCTTGCTCCCCGCTTCGAAATGAAGACTATCCACCTCGCTCTCTATCTTGGTATCTGGCTCAACGCGGAGGGTGTCCATGTCGCTCCCCCTCTCCATCCGACTCCCCATCTCAAAAAGCAGGCTATCCGCCCCTTCTTCCCCAACCCCATCCTCGCCCCCAAGCTCGTCGATAGAGCCCGCATTCACCATCAAGCTCCTACTCTCCCCCCCTTCTCCCTCGTCATCCTCATGACCGAGCCTCGCGGACAACCTCCACACATCCAAATCCAACCGTCCCGTCGTCGTCGTCGACGCGAAAGACGGCCGTGGAGGGATGTAGTGCGGCACATCCATTCCATGGAGACTACTTCCTCCGTCTCCATTTCCATTTCCGCCGTCGTGTCCGTGTCCATTACCCTCAGTCTTGGACTCGACTTAAGTCATGCTCGCGGTGCTTGTGGAAGCAGCGTGTGTGTGCGGATAACCGTGTGGCAGTTGCTGTGGCCGTGACCGTGTATGACGCCGACGACAAAATTGTGTGAGAAATCTAGCACGGAGCGAAAGACTTGCGCGATGCGAGTCAGGATTTGGCCCATTCTGACTCTCCCGTCGCGTCGTGGCGGCCAGTCAGTCTAAAAAGAAAGAGAGGTGCGAGTTGGAATGCATGTATGTGCGTTGGGAGCCCAAGGGATACAAACGCGGAGAAGAGAAGGGGAAGGCAGATAGAGTGAACGAAAAGAAAACGAGAGAAAAGAAAGGCGACGTTAAATGCGTGTGCGCGTGGAAAAGTCGCAACTACGGTTCTCTCGCCAGAAGCGAACTGAACCGAACTGTGGTAGAAAGATAGTATATGTCCTTGGGAGGATGTAGGGCTTACCTAAGGGTTTTTGGACATGTGAACCAAACTTCCTTTCCTCTAGTGAAACGTGAACATGAAAGAAGCCACCCACCCCTTCACCAACCCAATCAACCTACAACCCGAACCCTCAACTTTTGGTCCCGCTATGCAAAAGAACAATAATATACAAGAATCCGCCCTCGTACCAGAATTCCGAATTTTGAAAACCTCACATTCTCCCGAAGTCCATTCAGCCTGCCCTTGCCATCAAGCCTGATCCACACCAAACCGCCATTTCACGAAGCAGTTACAAGAACATATCTGCAGCAACAGTCAGTCCCTATCCGAGAAGCTAATAGTAAGCATTAAACGGGGCAAAAAACATACGAAGTGATAGCGTCCATGCGCTCCTTGGTCAGCTTGAGGCCGACCTTCAACAGTTCGGCAGCGACATCGCGGTTCTTCTGTTCGAGCTCATTGTACTTTTCGCGCGTGAGTAACCAGGCAACGGAGTCGTTTTCGGCAGCAACGGTCTGCATCTAGTTAGTATGTGCGATTGCCAAGCGATTGCAGAGACCACTTACTCCCGTCCGATCAGTTTCCGAGAAGAAAGGAAGCTCGCCGCACGTCGTGCCAGGCAGGATGACCTCGTAAAAGCTGCCCTGCTCAAGCGCGTACTCGGCTCTGAAGCGACCCTTCTCTAGAATGTAGAAGCCATCTGGCTCGTCGCCGCGCGAGTACAACACCGAGCCGGCAGGATACTCTTTCCGCTCAAAGTACGGCGCCGCAAAGTGCCAAAAATCCTCGTTCTTTGTTGATACATCCTCAAATGTTTGCAGGATGATCTTCGTCGGCTGAGCGAAATGCTTCCACTTGGAAGAGAGCACAGCCGCTGTATCGGAACTGTGTTCGCCCGAAGAAGCCGTTTGGTTGCCTTGTTCACGAACTGTAGAGGCGGCGGCCATGTACCGAGCGCCGCGGCGCGGAGATGAGAAGCCGGGGTCTAACGAAGTGGTATTGAGCGAAGATGCTGGCGAGCCATCCAATTGATTTGCTTCCCCAATCGAAAGATTCGAAGATCCGTTGATGGCTTTCGGTGGTGTGCCATGCCGCTTCGTATGTGGCGTGTTACAGTGCTTGTAGAACACCTCGAGGAGTTCGTTCTCGCAGCCCTCCAGTGCGGTGTTGAGGTCTTCAAAAACTTGCGGTGGTGGACACTCTTCATCAGCTCTTTCGGTGTCCAACAGTCCTACGTTCTGTAGCGCCTGCCCAACCTTGCTCGCAAAGGAGATGCCTGATATGATCATCTTGACGTGCTTGCGGCTGAGGATCCGGTTGATGCGCTGGAATCCTTCGGAACTGGAGAAGTCCACATCGGTGACGTGCGAGAAGTCTACAATGATGAAGCTGACGGGTTGTTGCTCGAAGCTCTCATCATTGATCAATGACCGCATGTACTCTTCGACAGAGACGATGGTACCGAAGAAGAGGAAGCCGCTAAGCTTGATGACACGAATTTGGCCTCGGACTTTGTTCAGATACCGGCGGTCGGCACGGGGACGGCGGACTGTAGACTCGGCAACCTCGCCACTGTAAGTCGCCCGAACCGCGGGTACTCGTGATGATTGGACGACGTAGCTAACGCAGGCCAGCACGATGCCAACAAAGATGCCCACCACGAAGTCGTAGACGCCCATGACGAGGACGATAGCGAAAATGGTAAGATACTCGAGCTTGTGGCATTTGCCGAATGTGTCCCAAAGCGCTTCTTCCATGAGCTCAATTCCGAGCAGGAATATCAAGGCGCCAACGAGACAGACGGGAATGAATCCAATCATAGCTGGGCCGGCCATCCAGACGGCCGTGGTTGCAACTGCAAGTAATACACCAGCAGGGCGACTGTCGCCACCATTGTCGATGAACAGAATGCTGTTGGCGTACACTAGGTAGTTCTGGTGATTCATTAGCCTTGTGCCCTAGGTGTAAAACGATGCTTTGTGCGTCAATCGCCAAACTCTGCTTTTGCGGCAGGCCTATTGTGGTCACTTGTCGCGCGCACCGGGTTCAAGGAACACCACCATGTAAGCGGCCCAACGCCGGAAGTAGCCGATGGTCTTAGGGTGGTCTGTGGGATAGATGGGGTGACGCGCGTGAAACGAAATGAATTTGGACTCACCTGAATACTGCCGCAGAACCCAGAAAGCGTGTTCGAAATGCCGTGAGCAATCAGCTCGCGATTAACATTAATATTATCTTCCTTGACTGCGGCACCTAAAGCCGGGACATTGATGGGAACGTGAATGATACCAAAGAATGAAAGTGCGAACATTGTAGGAATGCAGCTGGCCAATGCCGCTCCGTCCACTTGACTGAATTCTGGTCATGATTAGCATGAAAACCGTCGAACCTGCGTAGAGACTTACTGAAGTAGGAGTAGAATCTGTAAAAAGGCACGCCGGCCTCTGGCTTCTCGAAGATCCAGCCAGAGTTGCGAACGCCCTCCAGATCCAGCCGAAGGATGCCTTTGACGATGACGTAGAATGTTGCGAATACAACTAGGAAGAAAGCCGGAAGGACGAATGGACTCTTGAATCTCCGCCGTAGTACAATGACAAGGATCGCAAGGGCTAGAGGGAGCATCCAGAGATAGACAGTGTCTTTCGCGAAGAGCTTGTGCAGGGTGTTGAGGTCATAGTTTAGATTGCCTTCCAGGCGCGCTGAAACCTCGATGCCGGTGACGACCAAGAAGAACCCGACTCCTCCGATACAACCGATCAGGATGTGCCGGGGGAAGAAGCTCACCAGATTGCCCAGTTTGAAGCCTCCGAGAGCGAGAAAGATTAAGCCGGTGACAACAGAGCTCAAGCAATATGACACTATGGTTGTGGCAAGAATGGCTTCCGCACTCTTGCCTTGCATTCTGGCCATGATCGAGTACGCCATCTTGTGGAAGAACGGGACCACCTCAATCATCTCCGACCCTACCCCGCCTTTAAAAGCGGACAAGCCAAGACTGTAGCAGAGCTGTGAGACAATGCAGCTCACGAAGAAGATTGAGATCCCGTCTGGCCCCGTTTGGCTGAAGACGGCACTTCCTAGGGGGAAGAGGATATAGCCGTAGGAAAGGGCGTCCAGAATATTCAACAACAGTCCAAGAAATACCGCCGAGGTCATCTGCGCACTGGCTACTGCGCTGTTGACGACGGCATCCTTGGTGTAGTTCTTCGGATTTCCTACAGAACGTGCCAATTGAGACAGATGCCCCCGACCAGCCGAAAATGATTCTGCTATGCGATTCTGGAGGGTAGAATGGCTCAATTGGGAGCTTCCTTGCATGAACGACGTCTTGTGCGACCGCTGCGAGTCTTCGGAACGTCTCGGCTTGGGCAATAGCGGAGTCTCCTCGGTGTCTTGTACCACGACATCCGGCAGATTAAGATTTGGTATGTGGGCGGCCGTATCTGATCTCTTCCGGCCATCGCCACCCCGTGTTAGCGGGCTGAAGAAGCTCGCGTCTCTTTGCCCAGGGCCGATGACGGTTTCCGGCGACTCCGGTTCACTATCTTCCCCAATAGCCCCCGTTTCGAAGGAGTCGAGAGACCTTCTTTCACCAGCATCTGTGGGTATCGTCGGTCTGCTCGAAGCCGTTTCCGAATCGGCGACGCTGGCCCGCCGCCGGGGCTCATGGTATGCCTCAGAATCGAGTGCGTAGCCCGCTAGCTCCTGGGTCCTCTCGCGAACACCTTGAGACGAATATTGGGGACTGTCGGTCGTCGCATGTGAGGCGCGATGAGCAAACGAGCGCACGGGGTTTCGTTGGTTGTATGAGCTCGAGAGCATGCTAGGCGCGGCGGAGGAGGCCCTTATCGGACGCGACCGTGGGAGGGTATTCGCAGAGGCACCAACCGACATACCTCCCTGCGAGAAGTCGGTGTCTGAGACATTGTCGCCCGTGAAGGGGAGCTGTTGCTGCTCGCCGTCGGAGGGGGTGCGCTGATGAAGACGCAGCGACATCTTCACGATAAGAATAATGAAAAAGAACAATTAGCAGTGCAACCGCATTCCAAGAACTGGAGAAGGGACCAGCGGAGACCGGACGAGAGCGAGTGGTGTGACGCCGGCAGCTGTTGACTAGACGGGGTCTACGCAAAGCGATCAACTGCAGGCGTATCGCCCAGAGAGCGGCTGAGATAGGGTCTGGCAGCTGCAGCTGTTGCTTCCCGCATGGTAGCAAACTGATAATTAGGGTTTAGCTAGGGGAGCCCGGCTGAAGTGGGACATGGTAGTGAAATTTTCGCGGGTCCGCTGGAGCTTGCTTCGTCTACGCGCGAGCGGCCGCGAACGTCATCGATTGCCAAGCTCAACAAAAGCTTGCAATTCACCCCAATTGCCGAATCCGTGGGTGACAGTGACACGGCGCGTAAAAGGCATTCATCGCTAATGACACAGTTGAGCACAGCGATGGCGAGCGATCACATCACGCTGATGGGCAATGGCGACGCGCGCAGAGAGCAGCAAAGCATGTGAGAGGCGAACCCCCTCATCCAATCTACCGGCCCGCCATGCGCATTAGCGAAGGCGCCGCAATCCTTCTCAGCAAATCACGAGAAATCGCATGAGCTCGTGCATGGAGAAGTCGCAACGGGTTTGCAGTGGGGTGCGAGGACGGGCTTTGCGGGGTTGCCATTTTCTTTTTCTGCGGAGAGAACAGTATACACAACTGTGTAGTGATGTGCACAGATGTGTGTAAGGTGGTGCGGTGAGCTCTCCAGCTGGGCATTTGGACACCATCTGAGGTTTAGACGGTCATTCGTTCACGCCTTCAAAGTCTGGTCTTCGCGTGATCTCACCCCTGCACCCCCACGCATATGGGAACCACATTGCAGTTCCACATTTGCCTCTTAGGTAGTACTCTTACGCTTCGCGGTGACAAGAGCAAACCTCGTTCCGAACTTCGGATCGTCGAATGCGCTGCTACGACGTGTCCTTAAAACGGGACTGGCAGCCATCTCCACCCCTGCGGACGGGCGAGGGTCCACCTCAGCCGGCAATAACTGTATCCGCAGCTCGCTGCATCTGGCAGCGGATCAGCTCAAACGCTGGAGGTATCCCTGCGCAATCAGTCGTTCTACGTCTCCCTGACGCACGTAGAATTGGCTGTTCTTGGTCAAGGTGATAGCCCTGATTTGGTCAGTTGAGCCTTTCGGGCAAGTGCGAGCAGAACACACCCGTATTCCGTCTGGATCTCACCCGCGTCCTTAAGCACGCGGACGTCAATGAACAAGTCCCTTGGCGGCTCCAGGCTACCCGTGAGATCAATGTCCGTCCACTGGCCTTTGTATGCGGCCAGCAAATCGCTGTACTGCCGTACGTATTCTTCCTCCTCAGGACTCAAGCTGCTCGAGTTGCTGTCGGTGCCCATGGCTGGGCCGCCGTCACCCCCAGCCTTGCTCGACTGCTGTTGCTGCCGCTCCAGAACGTCAACGCCGCTCCAGCACATCTCTTCCAGCTTGTCGGTCCGCGTCCGATGGTACGCCAGCAAGCAGCGCTTGTTTCTCCTCATGCACAGGTGATTTACTAGCAATGCGCAGGCCGTTGCAGGCTCGGTGGAGGGGTTGAACGACCCCGCAAAAGGCTCGAGGATGGTCGCCACATCTTTGTCAAGGTCGCGCACCTCACGAGTGGCGGCGCGTACCATTTCTGATTGATACGGGGGCAGGTGGGCAAGCGATTGCGTCCGTTTGGCATGCTGGACCTGTGGATCGTCAGCGGAGGCCTCGAGTTTGGGGTAGTATGAATACCAGCTTGTTTCCCACTTCTCCGTACATTTTAAGATCTCGCACGCTACCTCAGACCGAAGTCGTCCATGTGTTGGGTTTGCAGGATTGAGCAGCCAAGGTGAGTGCGTGAGGCAGCGGGCAATTGCGACGCGGTGGTCGTAGGCGCGTCCTCCCGCGTCGCCTTTACCTGGTTCGTTCGGCAGGGGTCCGTGCTCGCGGTACCAACTCCGGCACCAGATTTTCCTGTCACCATCAATCGGGCCGTCTTCCTGGCAAGTATACCCTCACGAACTTAGCATGCTGCAATCGCCTCACACAATACAATATACGGTAAAGTCCAATGTTGGTGGTGGCTTATCCGGCCTTTATCCACCGAGACAATGTCTTTGTTCTCCAACATGGATGGGCTCACGGACCATCACCGAACATCAGCTACTACCACGGTGGTACCCGGCCATGGGCGACATGAGTCGAAGGAAATCTATAGCAATTGGAACGATATCTAGGCTGTAGGAAACGAATGGATAGGGTCAGACTGCCGCCCATACTAACGACAGGACCATGGGTATCCCCTCCTCCAAATACAAGAGCAATTCGCGACGTAACGAAAACAGAAAGCATTAACCAATTATGATACAGCGTCAAGTCTGTACAAACGACTTTTGTTGCCAACGTGCTTCGCTGACATCTGACCAGGCTACTGATCACTCATCCATTTTTCGAATTCCGACTCTTGGTCTATGTGGCCCATGTGCGGATCCGGCTGCCACGACGCGGGATGGAAGACTTCCTGCCCGTGTCCTGCTGCGATAAGGCTGTCGACACTCTGCTGGTTGAGCTCTCTCTCCATTATGCCCATGTGGCCATTCTGGAACTCAGGGTGCTGGACCGTTGCGCCGACGTCGTGATGGTGGCCACCATCGTAAGCTAGCAGCATCGGGTCCACCTGAGCCTCGCCGAGAGGAGTTCCCGCGTTCGAATGCATTTGCTGCATTATGTCGGCTGCGTTGCCTCCTGGTAGACCCAGTATCCCATGCTCTGGGGAGTACTGCATCGATGCGCCCGGAGTATCGACCCGTCGGAGTCGCATGTCCTCCATCCCGGCCATGGCCATGTTTGGTTGCATCGAATTTTGATAATACTGGTTGTATAGATCACCCTGCGCCAGATGCATAGGTACCGGTCTGCCTTCGTTCGTCATCTCCCAGCTTGACTTGTTCATGTCATGTCCATTAGGACCAAAGGACCGGTCGAAGTAGTCGGCGCTCATCCCGTTCATGTGGTAGCTCAAGGCCCGTTCAGGTCGCCTTGAGTGCCGAAGCCTTGACCTCACGTCATGCTCTGGGTTCCATTTGGCATCGTCCAGATCACTGGGTTCGTCGTCCGAGGACTCTCCCTTCCGCTTCCGCGCTGGAGTCGAAGCCTTGCTCGGAGAGAATTTGTATGTCGGATGCGCGTTCTGGTGGTTGATCCTCTCAATCTTGGCGTATTCTATGTACAGCTCGCGGATCTCGGGGGGTTCCAGGGGCCAGCTCTGCCCCGCAACGGACGATATCACTTGATGGTTATTCTGGAGGCACCACTGCTTCGTTCTATCGGCGTATGCGGACCGATACAGTATGAACGAGTTCATCGGCCTCTTCACGTATCCGTTACCCTTGTCAACCTCCTTCCGTCTCACTTCCACCGGCCTGTTCACCCACTCTTCTATGTTTCTGACGGGGATGTGAGTGAATTTGCTCGTCAGAATGCTCAATGGCGCGTTCAGCTTTGGTGTCGTTGGTTTATCTGCTTTCCCTTTCGCTTTCCTGGATTTGGGGGTGGCCTTTGGTCGCGGCTTTTCCTGTCCGAGAGGCGAGCTGGACGGGGCGATTGTCCGGCCGCTTCGGGTTCGTCCTTGAGAGTCGTCGAGCTCAGAGGCAGATATGGGAGTGGGTGGGGAGTTTGGAACCATCGCTTGGGTGTTCTTCTCCATGTCAGCGCCTGTCTTCAGTGTCGACTTTTGGGTTTCCCTTACCGTCAATTCGTGGTACTGGCTCTCCTGGTAGTAACCGGAGCCTTGCCCGTACCCGTCCTATCGATTCTTCATCAGCCAGATCTCGACGAATGAGGGACGACACTTACATATTGAATGCCTAGACCGAACGCCTCGCCTGGCTGGTTTCCAACGTGCGAGGAATGCTGAGAGAGCCCGTCGGGCACTACAGGTCCTGGAGAGCCATAAGAGGAGCCATAAGACTGAGAGTCGGCGTTGTATTTCGCCAACTGGTGGACATCATGGTGTAAGTCGGCGCCGACATTGGGTGGAGTGGGAGGATGATGCTGAACAAGAGTCTCAGACTTCATGACGGCGATGCTGCTGCGAACAGATTCTGCGAGATTCGTTGCGGGAATTGGGTGACGACCGCCGTTGGCGCTCCAGTCTGTCTTCGAAGATTCGGGCTCAACACGAAAGGGGTTATGAACACGATGCGTTTCGACGAGATGCTGAGGGTGCAAAGCAGTCGATATCAAAAGGATCTAACAGTGGCGATATTGGACCTCTAGAGACCACGTTCGCTGCGGTCATGCAAAGTCGAGCTTCGATCGCGTTTCTGGAAGGTTTTCGATCTGATGTCTTGCTTAAGTCGTAGTCCTGAACATGGGTGTCAGCGATGGAACATGGCGCACCGTTGCACGACGGTTTGCTTCTGCCGCAATTGTGCATAACAGTTCGCAAAGCGTCTAGTAACTTACTCGTTGCAGATACCCGCTTCTGACCGGTACGTTCGTTGGTTCCCTGGCAATCAATTTGAACGGTAGGGTCACAGAGACGGTCGTCTCAGCCAGAACGTGGAGTGTCCCCGATTTAGCGATTTCGTACGTTTCTTTGTCCAATGGGGGCCAGAGGAGGCAAAATGATGGGCAGCAGTTCTTTATCCAAAGAGCTGGGTCCTCGAAGAGATATTTGTAGCGACTTCTGAGGCTCGATCGACTGCTCACGTACTCTGTAGTCCACCTAGTCGCTGAAGACGGACAAAGGGACCGGATGCGTGGGTTCTGGAGCTTTGCCACATTTGGCATCTGCCGCTGCTTTTGGAAGTTACACTTCTCTCGAGAAGCGGATGCGTTCGAGTGATAAGTGGTTGGTCTAGTGGACTCGCCTCGCTCCTGACGCCCAAGTATCAGATGTCGCGACGACCGGGCGTTTGAAAACGGCTGGACACCTGCAGGGGAGGTAGCCCTGGCGGGGCACACGCCACGATCCCCACCGCCAATCCCCACATCGTCACGCCAGTTCTCGGTTTGGTCTCCCCGCGGTCATGTTCGCTACGAGCATTGCGCCCAGCCGTGGCTGGCGGGCGATCTTGACAGGACCGCCCAATGACCGGTGGCAGTCATGTCGACTTGATCCTCTTCAGGACAAGATAAATATGCTCTGATAGTCATGACCGTTGTTGCGGGCCTGGGAGAGTGCGCCGTCGTACCAAACCTCAGGCCCGCATTCCTCGCACCAATGCCTCCTCGTCCACATCGTTCTACCATGTCCAATTAGGCGCGGACGCCGTCTGATTCTTGACCAGTCGAACGCAGCGAGCTCCTTCTCCGTGGGTCTTTAGGTTGGCCCAAGCGTCACTTGTGCAACGGATGCCCGCATTGCAGTCATGTCACCACTGTGAATCAACGTGGCAGAGGTGTGACGATGAAGACGCAGCCTGCGAGACGTTGACATCATTGGAGGTGCACATCAAGCACTGCAGAGCAACACCTCAAACCCTGTATGCATATGTTCGTCACCATAGGATGTCACTGGTCTCTGCCCGCGGGCCATGAGGTGAATGACAGCCAAGGTACCCGACAGTCTGGATATGTCGCCGATCCTATTTCGCCACGGCTGAGACGCTGGAAGCCGATGGCAGTACCCACCGCACCTGGGGTCAAACCCAGCGCTGACTGCCATCTGATTTTCCGGTTCCTGGACTACAGTGTCTGCTTGTTCGGCATCACCGCCACGGCAGGCCAACAACTCTGAGGCTCAACAACGTCCGGACCGCCGTCATCGTCGCACAGCATACTGCACAGTACATGCAGCCAAAGCTTCGGTTGCTTCCGGCGGAACAATCAGACGCTTTTCCCTGACCAGCGCATCTCAGGAATGCACGCTAAGGCTCAACACGGATGACAACCAAACACTGACGTGACGTTGTGCAACCAGGGCTGACGGCCTCTACCAATGACCGGACTTCACAAGCGAGAGATGGGGCGGTCGCCAGTCTGCATCCGTTTGCGCCTAATGATCGGTTTGAATCAGGGGCTGCTTTGCGCTGTGGGGGTTGATATTTGTGGAGAGACCAGAGCGCCCTAAAGCCACCAACAAACGAGCCCTACCTGCACGTGTCAGGTGTGAGGCGCATATCGAAAGGCACCTCACAATTTCTCCATGATGATACGAGTGCCGAAACGCTAGGTAGCATCTGGTTGGGGGTCGGGCGGAGACGGCGCGTGCACCTGGACGTTGATATCGGAGAATTTACTCAGATTCAACTGCGATCAGACGCAGATTCTGTCAACTGCGGGTCTTCATTTTCGTGTACAACTTTCACCGATTGTATGCGAAATCGCCGCCGATTCGAACCGCAAGATCATAACATATCGATCGCATCGCAGTTCCCAGTACCATGATACCCCCAGACGATGAACCAGTCACCAGACACTTATTTGCGTAATCCTTCATTATATGGACGCACCGGCACAAATTCTGTCCGCGCCGTGAGGCGGCGTTTGGTTCGTCTCCACTTTCCTATCTGCTGTTCAGCGCCTGTCTCCGATCCAATCACCTTCAAATTATCTCGACTTATTTAGCTCCCGCGGACGTATTAACCACCTTTCGTACTCTGGCACGGCAGGTGTTCCCTAGCCAACCTTACTTCGAGCCCCGCTCTCAACCACGGATAGCACACCGCTCGGGTATCCCGTGCATAGTCTGGCCCGCCATCTCTGGCGCAGGCCTGCCAGTCTGAACCACAGCTCACCTACAACACCAACCTTGCTACAACACCGGACAACGCCTATCGAGAGTGGACGCGCCGCACGCATACCAGGAATAGAGCATGCCAAAGCTCTACTGCGTAAGCGAATCTTGCATCAACGCTAAGATAAACCGAATACGGGTTGCGCTGTGGTGATTGGCACGCTAGCCGCGGCGCATAGGTGTAGCTCCAACGGCTGCAAGTGATGAACAACTACGCCGCACTAAAAGATGGCTGTCGGGGGTACGGTTAGCTGGTGGATACGATCTACATCTGCACATGTGGCCTGATCCTGTCCCTTAATCTGGGGTAGGATACTCATCCTAATGCCGCAGGTGTTGGTGGTGGTTACGGGGTTGGAATTCGATAAAGAATTGTGAGGATACTCACCCCGGTCAATTGCGGGAGCCGCACACACCTCTGCATCAGATGGCTCACATCTGTTACAACGGTGGCATCGATCTAGATGGCTGCGGCTGTTCAGGGCTGACAAAACTGATCGCGACGGGCATCGCCTTTTCCAAGCCGAGCACGCGGTGCTCTCGATCGACGAAGTATCCCGATGCCACTGCAAATGATCCGCCCTGGTATAATTTCCTTTTTCGTCCCTGCGTTTCGCGCATGAAGTGCTAATGTCGGCTCCCAGCCGTGTGCAATTCGAAAAAGCAACGAAACCCATTGGACGCAAAATGACTTCAGTCTGTCGGTCATGCGTCCACTGCTCGTATTCATCTTGAGGTGAATACCACTTTCAGGCATCCGAAACTTTCTGACTTAGACCGATATCCTGGAATGCGGTCTTCTCGAGCCAGCCTCGACGATGATGCGGTGTATTCGACTACGTGACCACAATATCCCGGATGGGATTAGTGATGATCATTTCAAGGCCTGAACTCTAGAAGCAAGAGATATTTTTAAAAAGAGTCTACGCATCATTGCTCTTTCACTGTCCAGCCCGACGTCTTGGGACGTTCATACACTGCCCCCATCCAACCTCAGGTCTTTTTTTATCCGGTGGCATCTCTCGAAGGTGCACTGCGCTCTGATGTGAGTGGAGTCGGGAGGCGGGAATGTCAAAGACAGTGTAGAAGGTTGACATGCAGGAAAGGGGAAAATAGAACGCAATCCGACCGTGCCTCATTCCATGTGAGCAACATGAATTCGCTAATCTGCGTGCACGTGGGGGACGAGACGGGATAGCGACGACGCGCCGCGAACCAGTCGTTGTCTCTCGATGACAACAGCGCCCTATCACCGCAGCCAGAGGCTTGCTCTCCTCCTGCAGGTCAACGGCGCATGCAGGCACCCCAGGGGCCGACACAAGCCTCTCTGAAGCCCGCAATTCATCGGCATTCGTAAGCTCCCTCTCTAGAACGTAGACTACTGTAACGCACACACACGCACATATGCGCGGTGTGCGTGCATACTCCCCATCCGATGCCATGCCATACCATGCCCCTCCCACACGCCCACCGTTCAGTCCCGCCGCGAGCCCGCCCGCACTGCCCTACCTACCCAACCCTCACAGAACCTACCAACTTCCATGTCCAAGCGCCCAACCAGCGGGCCCTCCGCCTAGCCAAACTATCTATCCAACCCTCCTCAGCAAGCAAGCCTCCAACAACCCTGTCCACCTAAGTCCGTCACCTCACCCCCAGACCCAAATACGGTCAACAGTCCCTAGACGCCCATTACTCAGTCCATTACCTCACCATCCCTCGCCGCTTTGAAGAAGCAAAGTCCTGCTAAACATATGCACATGTACACTGCCCCCGCCCCCCGTCACGGGGTCTGAGAAAGCGCTATGCTAGCGTATCCGGGCTGGCGGGTATTGGGCGTAGCACTTGGACAAAGGGGGCACGTGGTGGGTGCGAGGATGGCGCTTTCGAGGCGCTGAGGCATTGGAGGGGGTAGACTACCTTGTAAGTAAGCTGGGCGGTAGGCTCAGGGCTGCAATTGCCAACTAGGTTTGGCGGGCCTGGGGCTGAGCCATTGGCGATAAAGGTTCTGATGTTTCGCATATGTGGTTCTGTGGGTGGTTTCTTTGTAGGGGGCCGTGTAGCTGCTTTGTTCGGAGCATGGTTTGCCCGGTAGCCTTTTGTTCGACCGTTAGGGTAGTGTATTGGTAAGAGTGCATTTATCTTTAAATAATTAGCCTTAAATATGGAATAAAGCATAAAGAAAAAACTAAATAGCGTTTAATAGTAATTGATATAAAAGATATAAACCTAAGAAATACTAAGATACTAATTTAAATCCTATATAATTAAATCCTATGTAAAGTTTTTATAAAATTATCTATCTACTTATATTAACCTATTTACCTTTATATATATCTTAGAAGCTTTATTATAGTAATAATAGTAACGCTTAATAGGCAGTTTTTAATATAAGTAATTAATAAAAGCTTATATTAACTTGTTTTTATAATTTATATATATAATATATTTTATATTACTTAGTAGTAGTTAGTTAGCTATATTTTAGTATTTATATAAAAGATAAAATAACTATCTTTTAGTTAAACAGTATTATAAATAAAAGTAGCCTAAAAAGGCTTTATATTTTAACTAGCATACTTAGAATTAGAATTTTTAGGCTTATAGTAGATATATAAATCTAATAGTACTTATAAGTTTTATTATCTTACTATTATTAAAAAAATTAAATAAGTATTAATTCTTTCTTTAATATAACTAATAAGCATTAAATAAATATCTTTATACTTTACATAATAGTAATTTAGATATTTAATTAATTCAATAATATTTTAATAGTTAACTTAAAAAACAGAAATAAATATTATAGTAGTATTAAAAAAATTATAGTCTATTAACTATAATACGTACTATTATTTATTATTATTTATAATATAGTTATAAAATTCTATCTTAACTCTTTTTAAAATTATAATATAAAAACTCTCTACACTCTTACTCTTACCCTAAGCAGCAGTCAATGCGATCGTCATCAACCGTGAGGGTGAGGTATGTTCGTTTGTTTGGGAGTGAGTCGGGTTTGTTTGGATTTTCTTGAGGTGGTGGCAACAAAGGGATGGTGAAACGACGGGCTTGTGGCTTTCTTTGAGACCCGGCTAACAATAGTGATGGATGAGTTTGAGAGATACGTGGAGGAGGATGGATGATAGTTGAGGGGGGTTTTGGACTTGATCGTTGACGAGATTCGACACCACACCCCACGATCTTTTTGCATGTTCTGGCAATTTTACACCACGTTGATCGTGTACTATCTCCATTTTTTTAAATACTAATATCATTTCTTCGTCCGAAGTTTCTGTATTTTTATCTATATCCAGCTCTATCAAATTTCGGCATAGTTCGCAGCAACGAATATGGCTCCCGGCCATCCCCCACACGCTTTGCAAAACCCAAACGGAGACACACGACCGCACGAAACGCACGCCAACGAAGTTCCCGCGTGGGCAGTGGCCTTGGAAATTCCAGCAACGGCCGCAATGGGTAGTGAAACAGACGATGAGACTGTGACAAACGATTCAATGACAAGTTCGTTCTGCGAAGAATACCTGAGGGATAACAGCAGCGACGAGCCCGAGAACCCGAGCAGCGGAAACGAAGGCACTGTTCCAGGAGACACAGACGCTGACGCGAGTGAGAATGAGAACGAGGATCTGTACGCAGACTCGGATTCACTTCGTACCGTACGAGGATGCTCTCCACCCCCAAACGCCGGTGAAGGCAGCGAGGAACACTCCCCATCCCCACAAGCCGAGCATCCCGGCGAAAGCGAGCAAGACACAACATATTGGTGCACCCGCCTCCTCCATCTCCTCCAAGCATCTGCCGTCATCCATGATGACTCGACTCTGCGCGAACAGATCATTGATATCGTCCCCCGGTCCAAAGAAGCAGACGCGCACGCCCACAACGCGGAAGAACGGACCAGGGCTGAGATGAGAGGCTTCCATCAGCCGACGCAAGCATGGCTGAGCAAGAATAGGGGGAAAGTTGAACTTGAGATCCTTGGCGGATTGGAGAGGAAGGTGTCCATTACATTGAAAGCAGATCGGGGGGCGAGGGACCCATATCGGTACAAGAGACGCGGCAGACCAACGGAGGGAAGCGAGGAAGCATCGACGGCTCGTCCACAGTTGGGGAATAGGTCGAGGATGGGGTCGTTTGATGGGCGGCCAGGGAGTCCAGGTGCCCAGGACTCGCATTCCACCCTCCCACCTGCATCACGTCGAGAGCGAAATATGCGAGGTCGTGGGATGACGAGGAGTATATCTACTACTATACGCGCTCACCAAGATCCGCTTGCAGCCGTCGCTTCCTCATCTGTGCTCCAAGAAACGGAGAAGAAAGTCAAGGACCTAGAAGCTGATCTCGAAGCGGAGAGGCGAGAGAAAGGAGAACTAAAGAAGGGCTTTGAAAGCCAAAAGGCTCTGCTCGAACAACATATCGCGGATCATAAGACGAGGAACGAGGGTTTGACGGGAGACGTGGAGGAACTGCGCCTTGAGCTTGAGATTGAGAAGGACGAGAAGAGTATCGCTGAAGATGAATTCGAGAATTTGAAGTCATTAACAGCTGCCAGCGCCAACGCCAACGCCAACGAGACCGACAGCTTGAAAGCGAAGATAAGGGCGATGGAGCGGAGGGAGAAGGGCCTCGAGCTTGAAGTCGGGATTGAGAGGGAAGGGAGGGAGATAGCTGAGGGGGAGAAGGAGATTGCTGAGGCAGAGAAGAAGGCGGTTGAAGAAGAGAAAAAGATAGCTGAGGTAGAGAAAATGATCGCCGAGGAAGAAAAGAAGACAGCCGAGGAGGGCAAGAAGAAAGCAGAGCAAGACCTCGAAAAGCTGAAGCAAGAAATCGCCTCTACATCCGCTCCGGAAGTCACCAGCCTAAAAGCTCAGACCGAAGCCCAAAAAAAGAAGCTAGACTCGCAAGCGCGCCACATCACCAGCCTCGAAAAGGACCTGACCAAAGCCAACGAGACTCAAACCACCCTCCGCACGTACCTGCAAGAGACCAAAACCGAACGCAATGTCGAAAGACAGGTGCTAGAACCCCAGCTCCTCCTCACCAAATCCCAAGCCCCACTACCTATCTACAAATCTGAAGGCGAATGGGCAAAGCTCTATGAAGCCGAAACCAAGCGCTACAAAAAGCTCAAGCCCGCATATGAAAAGGTCAAAATCGAAGCGCTCAAACTTTACGACGAAATCCACCCCCTCCGCCAAAGCACCACCGCCCTCACCCAAAGGCTGGAAAGGACCCAAGACCACATCGTCCATCTCCAGGCCCAACTCTCAAAACACAAAGCCCTCGCCGCACACTGGGAATCCGAATACCGCTCCCGCGTCTCCATGAATGAAGCTCAACGCATCGGGCAAACAACACATTTCGACAAGCTGAGGAAGGAGATGCTGGACGTCATACAGGTCTATCATGAGCGGATGCCGGACAAGGACCCGGATTGGTGGCATGTCGAGGGGCTGAGGCGGAAAGTGGAGGATCTGGAGATGAGGCTCGGCGCGGTGAAGAGGGAGAAAGGGGTAGCGTACGACGCGGTGTCAAGGTTAGAGGAGGAAGTTCGTGTCGTGGGACAGGAGAGCGAGAGGCTAAGGTTGGTCGGCGCGCCTGTGTCGCCGCCGGCTTCGGATGCAGGAAGTGCGGACAACGCGGTGCTCATCTGGGAGCGAAACAGGATGAAAGCGCGAGACCTTCCATGCAAGTGGCTGTCCTGGGCGAATTCGCTCGAAGCGAAGGCGCGGCGGGAAAAGGCAATGGAGGAGTTTAGAGCGAGGCAGGAAGCGGCGAGGAACCAGCGCGACGAAGCGGCGGCGATACTTGAAGACCTGCGGCGGTGGAGGATGGCAGGTTCTTATCCGGCTGCGAAGAAGAAGTGGGCACAGGAAGTACAGAGGACGGAGTGGCAGCGGTGGGAGGGCGATGCGTGGTGGGGGAAAGTGAGGGAGGGGTTTCTCGGGAAGGAGCATGTAGTGGAGAGCTTGCGAAGGGGGAAGGTATGGATGTGAAAGGACCATACACAGGAGAGGAGTCTTTCTTCATTGCTTCACGCGAGCCGGGTATCGCCCATCTATCCACCCCATCTACTATGCAATCTCCATCGCACACAATACAAGTTACCACAATTACGCCGTACAGTTACATCATATTGCACATATGAACAAGGACTCTAGCGCCCCATGTCATGCTTTCGCCCCAACCCAAAACTCCGTCGTACATGTACAAAGTAATGCAAAAGTGGGTAGTAAGTACACGGAACTGCTTTTCCTATTCTTCTGAACTGGGGTGTTGTGGCGCGTCTATCGGACAGGCTCTCGATGTGAGACCTGCACTGCAATCACAGGAGACGCGCTTCAAGCGTGCTAGCGCTGTAACGACCCAAAAGTTGGGTGCGCCAACAATCAGCGCGATGACGCAGATACGAGCGAAAATCGCAACTTCTCACGCCGATGTCAAAGATATTAACATTGCTTTTCTTCGTATCTCGAGATCACTGACTCAAAGACCGGAAGCGTATCCGTCGAAAGGGTCGCCTTTTGATTCAGTTGGGAGCTCAGCAGAGGTGCGCTTCTTGCGCGTCCGACGAGCGCGTGCTGGCTGTTCAGGAGCTTCATCCTTGCTGGAAGTTTGGCCCACGGGCTCGCCCAACTCGTGCTGCATCCACACAGCCCACGCTTCGTCTGCATCTTTGACAGGGATTTGTTTGGGACCAGACGCTTCATGATCGGGAGCTAGACGGTAGTCAAAAGCGGTTCCAATGGCTTCCTCGGGGGTATCCGGGCTAAAGCCATTGTCCAGGACATAGGCGCCTTCATTTTGTGGAATGGTGGTGTCATCTAAGGACGTCGAGGGTCTCTCGTCCTGTCCAGCATTCTTGGACCCTTGCAAATAGTCGGAAACCGCGATTAGCACGTTATCTGCTGTCCACGCTGGAGCCACCGTGTCTATTCTTTCCTGGCTGAGTTGCGTCGTTCCAAGCGCTGACTGGAGGATGCGTTTGCGATCAAAACCTCGCCGTACCAGGTCGTTCAGAACCGAGTTGAAAGCCACCGTCTTCCCTGTGACGGAGCATAAGCTGAGCATCTGCGCGTAGGCCTTTGCCATGTGCGCGGGCTTCACGCGGCTTTTTATGCCGTTGATCTCCTCCCAGACGTACAAACCCCCATTCCAGTCGGCGCGTCGGATGCAGTCCTCGAGGAAGTGGCCTAGCCCAAGAACGTCCATGCCCCAGCCGTCATCTTTCATGTCATAGTAGACTTCCATAGCTCGCTCAAAGCCGGCGAATCTCAGCACGCCGAGCATGAGGGTGTTGAATACCATGGGTGTAGGATAGACTTTTTGATAGATCTTCTTTTCGTTGACACGTACGAGCCGATCCTGCCCTTTCTCGTTGATGACAATGTCTGACCTTGCCATCATCAAGGCATTGCCCACGCCTCGCATTTTAGCAACAAATTTGCTAAATCGATCCGGACGATCATTTTGAATGTAATGGTTGAGCACGGCTGAGCAGGTGATCTCATTCGGGCGGATCTTGCAGGCATCAAGAGCAGCAATGACTGCGTCGACTAGATCAGTCTGTTTCCATCTTCCGAATCCGATAAGTAACATGTTGAAGGTCTGCAGATCGGGGGCAGCCGTCGAAACGAGAAGATTGTGACATATTTTGGAAGTGGCGAGAGCTGTCTCGCAGTCATCGAAATAATCTTGAGTAATGATGTTCTTGATGGCAATGTTCATCTGCTTGCAGATTGAGATGAAGTCTCCATCGCTATCCTGGTGATACTGCGGTACGGCGAGATTGGTAGCGGGCGACTTGGCACGAGCGACTTGCTCAGATGAAGCTTCCGCGGGCAGAGTGTACAAGTTCTCCAGACTCTCCAAGATATTCTGACGAAGATTCTGTCTCTGACCATCGTCATGTTGGGCCGCTTTATCGATGAGTGGCGAAAGAGATGTCAAAGAGTCCGCGTTCAACCGGGTAGCATTTGTACGCCCGAGGAGAGTATATATTAGCATGCCGACAGAGAGCTCCTGAATGGCAAGCTTTTTCCAATGTTGGCGTTTTCGTATAGCTGTCCAGCGCATGTGCTCAGGAGCCCATAAAGATTGCGGGGGTAAATGGTGCCTGATCATATCACGACCGGTGTTTGCAGACCACTCCAAAACTGGCGCCGACGGAAGCCTGGAATCGTAAGGCAAAAGATGCCACAAGCTTTCTGACAGGTGCCCGAGATCGAGATGGATATCATGCTGCCGCTTCGGCAAGACTACGCCATCGTCTAGAACGCCATCATCAAGTTCCATGCCTGACACGCGGTATACCCTGTCCCAATCCACGCCATTTTTAAACAGTTCTTCGATCGGTATGAAGTTGCCTTCTCCAAAGCTTACATTCTCTTCGCATTCAGCGTTTTCGGTGGCAGCGCTTTTGGTGCGATTTCCCTGCTCTTGTATGTGCGACTGACCCAGCTCCTCGCGCAGATGCGCAAACGCCGCGTCCCATTGGCCATTCCTGTTCCGCTTGGCTTTTGCATCGAAGGCGAGGCCGGCGGCGAACACGGCCGTGTAGACGAAGGTTGAGGTCGGCGTGCCGAGGGCCCAGGATCCTCTGAGGCCGATCGCACCGCCTCGCGTGGCGACGGCGGAACCATTTGAGAGGCATGACATGCATCTACAGGTACCCGGGGTCCGCACTGCCCGGGACCAGCGTGCCAGCATTGCTACCGGGACATGCTTTGTGCTTTGCGGGGGGACGAGTCGCCTTCGGAGGATCGTAGCGGGCGAGGGAGCTCTATCCGGCGGGGGATTCGGGTCAATTGGGCGACTGTGTGCGCGCAGGGATTAATTCGGGGCACTGAGCAGCCTGGCAAGAGATTCTGTTTGCTGTATCGACGCGCGACAAACAACCTTGGAAGATGTCGTTCGATCGCGGTTCGGAAAATATGCTTACGTAACCAGACTAGCGGAGCAAGCACACCCGGCCGTTGAACCTGAAGAACTCTGCTACAATCACGTACACTCTGCTGCCACCAGTCTGCATGGCACAGGTAGGGGTTTGCCGTTCTCTTGGTCTGTTATGTGGCCTTTGCTCGAGTTGTTTTCTTTCAAGATCGGTCTTGACCAACAATATTCACTCGCTCTTCCCGCCCGTAGTGGAGCCCGTTCATCTATAAGAGTCAGGGACAGAGCAGGAGGAGAGTCCTATTTCAAAACCTCACGCCGTTGAGAAAACCAGCAGCCATACCATCCGATGGGCTGCCTGCTGCGATCAAGCCGAGCATGGCACGCCTCCGATGTCCCCCAACGCTCCTGGGTAAGGTGCTCTACGGGTCCTCGATGGCTTCTTCTGGACTCCGCGCTATTTCTTCGAAGAAATGAAATGCTATGGGTCACCCGAGCGATGACTTCATCCTCAACGCAACTGCCAAGTTCATCATGAGCCTCGAACGGAAGGCGCTACCACCCGTCGTCAACCTGTACGCAGACATCAGCTGCTCCCAACGTGAACCACAGTTCATCACACCATCATCATCCGTTGTTCGTGCGTCCTAATGCTTACCTCCACCTACTCACGTCACCCAAGGCGAGTGGTGTGCGCAGTGTGCGTCATAGCACTCGCACTTCCTGGTTCTCATGGCGCGGGAGGTCTCGTCTATCCAACGTGACGGCGCTTAGTCTAGCGAAAAGTCATGTGTACATATTGTACCGGTGGCAGTGGGCTTCCAGGATCACGGGCTGTTCTTCAGGCATCAAGACTCCCACCGGGTGAGGCCGCCGTTGGAAGCGAACTGCAGGCGATATGTCGTGCGCCACTCGCGGCCAGGCAAACAATGGTACCGAAGTATATATCAGCATGCCATCAGATACAGCGGCAGTTTTGCGTTAGTCTGCTATATATGACTGGATGCCACACCCGTCGAAGATCGCCTCTTCCTTATCAGGACGCCAAATCCTTTACTCGATCAGCACTACCCATGGCTGGTAACAGCAAACAAGGCAGCTTCTCGATAATTGGCGCCGAATATGACGATGATCCAGCAGCGAAAGTACACCGAAAGCACACCGAAAGCGAGGACCAAAGGGCCATCATCGAACGCGCTGGGGCTGCCACCTCAATCACAGAGCCCGATCAACGTCCCTGAAAACGCCAGCTTTGTTCCGGCGTCGGAATCGGATCAAAATGTCATAAACGTGACTGTTGACCACAGCGGAGTGCTCAGGTGCCGTGCCAACGATGACTGTGTCCACGAACGACTTCGACACAACGTTCAAGATGTCGCACAACGCCTTTCGGCCGAACAAGTGACGGACTACACCACAGGGTTTCGATATTGCTCAGGCTTTACCGTGTTTGACTTAGCAGCTTTGTGAGCTGATCGAGACGCTGCCAAGCAGTTGATTTCTATCTACTTATATTAACCGCAATCTATCCCGCTCGCTTCGACATCAACGACTTTTCAAGCGTCATTTTGCTCTTTGCCATTCGGGCAGGACAGAGCAAAGCAAGAGCGTCTACTGGCTCCACCCCGCCAATCCGGCAACGCCATCTTGCCAGCTGTCCCGTTGGAGTTCGAGACGGGTCTGAGATGTAACACTCTTGTCAACCAAATTAACAGCCTAGTTTGTTGGTATGTCGTTTTCATTTGTTTCTCGAGTTCATTCTGCTTTTATCGTAGTCTGCTTGCTGCAGACTCTATATTTAGTCGCGAAAAGTGTCTGCAATTATCCATCTTCCGGGTATCTATCTGATTCTCTCTTTCAACGTACCCCAACATCCGCATGTAGACGATTACGGTACTCGCTTGTACCACAATTCCGGCTGCTGATTCTGAAAATAGCTTTCACAAAATGAAGTTCGTATCTAAGCAGTCCTACGACAGGCAATCGCGACTCGGTACAGATGAACCAAGTGGATCCAGACCTTTCCCAGGTCGCCGCGTATCTTTACGGTCGATCAATGCACGGCTAGGATTTCCGTTGCGTTCTGTCGTACATTCATCTGGATCAGTCGAATATGCCGGTTGTGAGACCACAACGTCGCTTTTTCTGCCGTGGTTATCAGGAGTTCATTATCTCTGGACGCAATCACTTTCGGGAGCATCTGATCGAAGCAACACAACGGCGCCGCATGTGCCGTACGCATCTCCCACGACTATCATCGCGCGTCATGCGCCCTTCAGATCTTGTGCCCAGGAGGTATTCCGCTGAGGTACCTTGGCGCTGCACTGATAATCTGATGCCCAAACCACAACCCTAGCCCAACGGCGCATCAATATCACCGTGCGCGCATCCTGGCTTCTACATCAGCTTCGGTGCAGGCCGCCAGGACCAGCCGGGCACCCCGCAAGACAAGGGCGCATCGCCAATCATGAGTCTGACCTGTTCAATACGAGGCGGTCGCCCACTACCTACCATGTGCTTGTCACGCTCTCCACACTGTGCAATATGCATCCCGCGAGTGATGGCCAGTCTTTGTCGCACAACAACCTCGCTATGACGGATCCTGCGGCACGCTTTATCCAGATTAGATATACGGCATGGTCTGGTAACGACGTTCATCAACGCAGAGCGCTGTATACGGGCAGTCCATTCAGTTCTGGAAGGGGGTGGCAACCGCGGCTCGTTAGTCTGAAGACTATATGAAGATGGTCCCCGTCCTGTCCTGGCGTCGATCGGAACCATACTTCAACCATTATATCTCATCGCTAATTCTTCAAACTTTGTCGCTATCCTTACAGGAGATCGGTACCCACTCTGATATTGAAGTTTATCGAAGAACGCCATGCAATACAGACTGGTTTCGGCGATTGCCGCCGGTGCCTTATTCGCCAACATCAATGGTCTGCCCATCGCACAGCCCGAGGTATGATCCACAAAGTCTCAAACAGCTACAATAACACACCGCATACTAAACATTCATAGGGGCAAGACGACATTCACCTTGGTACCCCGACTACCACTGTAGGCTGGTCCAAGGAGAAGCGTGACCCTACTCCTCCCGATGACTTTTGGATCGGAAAGCCCACCAGCACCATCATCTGGAGCCGCGACGCTGAAGCTGAAGCTGAAGCCGAAGCCGAAGCCGAAGCCGATAAGATTCCCACGCCGCCAGACTCCATATGGTTTGGCAAGCCGACGTCGACCGTTATCTGGGGCCGCAATGCCAAACCCGAGGCCGATGCTGACGTTGACGCTGAAGCCAACGTAGCTCCTCCTACGAACACCTTTTGGCTCGGCAAGCCGTCATCGACCATAATATGGGGCCGGGATGCCGAAGCCGAGCCTGATAAGGTGCCCACACCACCCGACTCTATCTGGTTCGGCAAGCCGACGTCGACCGTTATCTGGGGTCGCAATGCCGAGCCCGAGGCCGATGCTGACGTTGAGGCCGAAGGCATCGTAGCTCCTCCTACGAACACTATTTGGCTCGGCAAGCCGACATCGACCATCATCTGGGGCCGCGATGCTGAAGCTGAAGCCGATAAAATCCCTACACCACCCGACTCTATCTGGCTCGGCAAACCGACGTCAGTCGTCACGTGGGGCAAGGAGAAGAGGGAGGAGAAGCCTGCTGATGTGATCCAAATTGGCAAGCCCTCTACCGAGATCACTTGGGGCAAGCGTGACACCACTACGAACCCACCGGATACCATTGAGCTCGGCAAGCCATCGACTGAGATTACCTGGGGCAAGAGGGACTCGACCACCAACCCGCCCGACACCATTGAGCTCGGCAAGCCATCGACTGAGATTACCTGGGGCAAGAGGGACTCGACCACCAACCCGCCCGACACCATCGAGCTCGGCAAACCTTCCACTGAGATCACTTGGGGCAAGAGGGACAACCCGGATACCATCATCATCGGCAAACCGACGACGACGGTGGGCTGGAATTAAGATATCTTCTCGAGGGTTCATTTATCTTTCGTCTGTTGTGCCTTCCATGTCTTTGGCAAAAGTAGACCGGGTGGAAGAGAGGGAGTGCTTTGTATCCGTGTGTTGAAAGATATCCGCAAGGCTGGTTTCCTTCTCGCTGTGCCCGACGCTTATAGTATGTATGCTTCTGTAGTAATCTTATGCTGGTATATATTTATCTCTCTATCGCTTGCACATACTAAGGTCCATCCCTGCGTAGCGAGACGCACTGTGTGGCGAGACAAATGAGGGATACTTTGACTTTAAGCAACCAGAA
Organism: Lentithecium fluviatile CBS 122367; assembly: GCA_010405425.1. Taxonomy (NCBI): domain Eukaryota; kingdom Fungi; phylum Ascomycota; class Dothideomycetes; order Pleosporales; family Lentitheciaceae; genus Lentithecium; species Lentithecium fluviatile. The sequence continues at coordinate 381,688 of MU005576.1, read as the reverse complement.
GCTCATGCGCACAACGAATATTGCCATAATGCTATAGGAATAATTAGCTACAGCTAATTCTAACGTTTATGTCCTACTTTACCTAAAAATTACGTTTGCATTGTTGCTTCCGCGCCTAATTTGTACAGCGTCTTATGTCGTGCCAAAATATGCTTCCCTGCCTACAGCGCCAACCTCAAGCCTTTTTCACACTGAATTTTGTAGAACAGCTTTATCCTACCCTCGCAACCTGTCTCTTATACTAGAATGTCATCATCAGCCCTATGCGCGCTATCGCGGGCAGATTCATGCGGGGTCGCCCTGTCGATTGGTACTTCCAGCGGAAGCGAGTACGGATCCGGGCTAATGCGAGATGACCCCGCAAGTCTTACCTTATGCACTTTGTGGGTAATTTACCGAAGAGTGTGTGGCTGTGCGGATCCACAAGCACTCGGAACATCACTAATCCGACTCATGATCCGGAGCAATGTTATGACTCGAAACGCTCGCGCTTGTGTGGTCAGCCAACGCGACTCAGCAACGCTCGACACAGCCATTGCGCAATTTCGAGATGCGGTCTAACGCACAGCGACACGCATTTTCGCAACACAGAGGCACACCACTCACATCGCTCTCATGCTACGAAACCCGCCGTTGTCCCTTCCGCCGACCGAACGAAAGACCTGCCTAAGCAACCACGTCCTCATGCTTCTCGAGCCCACCGGCGCCGATTCCCAGACCAAGCGGCAGCCGAGATCTAAGTTAGTCTCCACTCATTTAAGGGGAACACAACGAGATAAGGAGAAGACAAGATAGATTGCGGCGGTCCTGGAAATCGAAGCCTGCGCTTCAGCAGGTGGGCCTGGTGGCACTGGCAGAACGCCGTTGTTGCAAGCACATACGAGGTTGAAAAAGCTCTCCATGTCTTGGTGATACAAGCTGTCGTACTACCAAACAACCAACGGCTCCTTATATGTGCACTGAAATCTCTAGGGCGTAGAGACGTTCTTTTCTACATTACATGCGGAGTTCGTCACGGCCACCCCCGCCTGAACGCATGTCCTTGAAATCTAAGTTCTTGATGACACCAGCAACTGCAACGCTCCAATTGTCAGCACTCACATCCGTGATGTCTTGGTCGACTCCCAAGTCTTCCCCCGAGGTGTTAATAAATCCGGTGAAGGCCGAGCTATGGTTCGTTGCTTTCACACCTTTAATCTTCTGACCCGTGCGCTGATAGATTGTTTTGGAAAGAGCTTCCTCACACATCTCTTTGAGGGCGTTGTTAGCGGCTTGCTGTCTCCCGAGCTCTTGGAGAAGCTCCTGTCTGCTCTGTTCTGATTCCTCGGTCTGTTGTGATACACGGCTTAGCTCGCTGCTCCTGCTCATCGCAAGTTGCTGGACATTGCGGTCTATCTCGGCTGTTTCAGTGTCCGCTTGGGTAATTTGCTGCCGAACGACGACCTCGTTCTGTTGAAGCATTATATCCTTCATCTCCTTCATGAGATTCTCTTGACGGGACGTCGTAAGACTGCAATTTGTCAGAAGCATGATATATCTGTAGGGGCAAGGTTGGGTACATTGTCGCTGTGGAAAGAGCCACGCTAAGAGTGCCTTTGCAGTCGCTGAGCTGCCCTCTGAATGTCTTGATATGCTCTACCCCGAACAATCCAACCTTCCATCTATCCATCCAGAATAACTTGTCCTCTGTGGAATGCTTCATCCAACGCTCCACTCGTGACTGAAATGCTGTGCATGCTCTATCGGTATTCTCAACAGCACACCTAATCTGGTCGCTCAACACGATTTGCTCAGATCCGTCTTGCAATGCTTTGGCCAGACTTTGCAGAACGGGCTGGACTGCTCGAAGGTCGGTGCCAACATCCTTGACAGTATTGGGAGCCTCTTTGATATTGTCGACGGTCTTGGTAAGGAACTGGACGCTCTGGATAGCAGCCGTAGTAATGCCTACGATAGAGGCAGTAATGCTGAGAGGGTCCATTGCTCGGAAGAAGACTTCAAACAATGTACGGGAATGTCTTCAATTAGAATAAAAGGAGATAGCTGTCAAAATGGCAGAAGAGGCGACGGTGTACAGAGAAGGCTGAGAAGCCAAGGCTGGAGCTGAAGCGCAGCTGAGGGGTTATAACCAATCAACACTCATGCCTTGGCGCCGCCATTTCAATGAGGAGCCTTGACGGCTTCATACACTGCTGCACAGTAACACGAGCGCATTCCAGCGCAAGAGTATTTCGCCTGCATTCTGGCAACGCAGCGGCGGTGACGTTCTGCAATGACTAGCGGCTCATTACCCCACTCGCTTCACATCCATGGCACGTCCGCTACCAACGGCGGCCAGAGCTTTGCTGGTTTGAACCTAGGAACTATCAACTACGCCAGAAACGACAACGGCGCATGTAAGTACATACGCTCAAGCTTCACGGGGACGCAAGCTGACTTTGTAATCTAGCCCTGAACGAGGTGCTCAAGAGCCTGCCGACCGCCAAGGACGCGCCGTTCAACGCGTACGCGCGACAGCACGACCCTACTTGTCTGGACGACACCCGCGTCGACCTCCTCCATGAGATATACGACTGGGCCGATTGTGAACACTCACCAGCCATCTTCTGGCTGAGCGGCCTGGCCGGCACTGGCAAGTCGACCATCGCGCAGACGGTGGCCAAGGAATACCATGGAAAGGCTCGACTTGCGGCCAGCTTCTTCTTCTCGCGGGCGGGTGCAAACATCAGCCACGCGGGGATGTTCATTACGAGCATCGCAGCGCAGCTGGCAAACAGCATACCGGGGTTGAAGCCCAAGGTCTGCGAGGCGATAGCCAAGCACCACGACATCGCGAGCCAGTCTATTGACGATCAGTGGCACGAGCTAGTGCTCAGTCCGCTATCAAGCCTCGACGAAAGAGAAGAACGCTGGCCGAGATATGTCGTTATCGTTGACGCGCTGGACGAGTGCGACGACCAGAACAATGTCCAGCTCATCCTCCAGCGTCTGGCGGAAGTCCAGTCACTGCAGGGCACTCAGCTGCGCGTGCTTGTGACGAGCAGGCCGGAGGTCCCTATCCAGTACGGGTTCACCCAGGTGCGAAGGGACAAGCACCGAGACTTTGTGCTCCACAACATTGAGCCAGCAATCGTAGAGCACGACATTGCAGTGTTCTTGAGACACCAGCTCGGACTCATCGAGAAAAGGTGCGGGTTCGCAGCGGGCTGGCCAGAGGAGAAGGCTATCGCGCGTCTAGTGCAGAACTCCGGTGGGCTGTTCATCTGGGCTGCAACGGCATGTCGGTTTGTAGGAGAAGACCACCAACTTGCCGAAGCACGACTATCGTCGCTTCTCCACCAAGGAGGTGACGGGACACTTCCGCCCGAGCGCAAGCTGGACGAGATCTACACCACTGTTCTTTCCAACTCCGTCCAAGGGGGGCACAGCGAACCAGAGAGCCAGGCGCTGCACGAGCTGTTTCGCCAGGTTGTCGGGCCCATCGTCACGCTGCAAGACCCACTGTCCGTAGCCAGCCTTGCGGAGCTGCTCGGAAAAAATGTGGCAGCGTTGAAGAGAACGTTGGGTAACTTACATTCGGTGCTTGACGTGCCAACGGACGAGTCGAAGACGGTCCGGCTGCTGCACCCATCATTCCGCGACTTCCTTCTTAATCAGGGCAGATGCTCGAATCTCCAGTTTTACATCGACGAGCAACAGGTCCATAGCGAAATGTACCAGCACTGTTTGCGAGCCATGTCGAAGCACCTGCGGCGCAATATCTGCAATCTCCGGCATTCAGGAGCTCGCAAAGCCAACTTGAGCAGGACTGAAGTAAAGAGACACATCCCAGCTCATGTCCAGTACGCATGCCGGTTCTGGGTATACCACTACCAAAGGAGCGCTATAGATACAGGCAGCCGCTATGATATTGAGGAGTTCCTCCAAAAGCACTTTCTTTATTGGCTCGAATCACTTGCATTGCTTGGCCGTGTCTCTAATGCAGTTGATATGGTCCATGTGTTGAATTCAACGTTTTCGGTAAGGCATTACTTGTATAGAGGAGTGATAGTTGTAGCTGACCTGCAATACTAAGCAAACGGGACAACCTCTAATACGAACAAAGCTGCGTGACAAGGTTTCAACATTTCTGTCAAGCCTAAACCCTAAGACGCATAGCATTTCAGCAACCCCTCCTGGCACCGCTAGTTCGAGTCTACAAGCCCTAGTTCATGATGCGACACGCTTTATTCTGGCTTTTCGACCCGCTCTTGAAGAAGCACCGCTTCAAGTATACACCGCTGGACTAGTGTTCAGTCCGAAGGCGAGCATTATTAAGAAGACATTTGCAGAAGAAGCTCCAGCTTGGGTCACATGCATGCCAGTGTTAGAGGACTGGAGCCCTGATTTGGAGACCCTCAAAGGCCATTCGGATTGGGTCAGGGCTGTGGCCTTCTCACCCGACGGCAAGACGCTGGCGTCGGCGTCAG